>BGPR01041871.1:0-13475 GCA_013235015.1 Araneus ventricosus | reverse complement strand
ATATATATATAGTAAGTTATATATATGTGTACAATTACATTTTAAAATGATTTAATGACATTAACTTTCTGAATTATAAATCCGTCATATATTACGTGATAGCTTACAATTATTAGCAACAATGTAATAGAAAAAAAGAGAATCGATCTACACAGCTTTCTCATTTTGCTTTGAGTTCAAAACGTTTGGCGCACACGAAGTAAAATTAATTTACTTCTGGTTGTTGACGAATTCTAATAGAAAGTAAACCCAAGACGCGTAGAAATAAGAGCTACGTCATTCATCGATGCAGAGCCGGAAGTATATCGTATTCTCTGTTAGCTTCGTGGTGTTGTTACAATCGTACGTAACGTGAGGTTGCCATCTTCCAAACTTTATCGCCCAAATATAGGGCTAAAATTTGAATATCATTTTTTAAGGTTTAAAATAGGTATAAAGTGCAAATTTTTTTACATGATATTTTGTTGCCTCCGGAAGCCCCCCACTGTGCTAAATTTCAAAGCTGTAGCTGGATTGGAAGTGGGTAAGAAATCGATCTCAAGATTTGAGAACACGACAGTCAAGTGGAATAAAAGCTTAGGAAAATACAACAACTCAATGTAGGAACTGAGCTCGAGCTACAACTGTTTCTGGTCAATGAGAGAAGATTGTTCCTAATGGGTGGTTGGGGCCATTGTTTGCGGATCAGGCAGTGACGGAGCACTCTAAGCTTACCATAATGAAAGTCCATGTATTAGACGGCGTTACATTAGGTTAATCTTCTTATTTTTATGCTGTATTGTTCCAAATTAAATAGGGATTTTCTGAACTTCGATTAGGAACGTTGATTGACTGAGTGGCTTTAAATTTGGGCCGATGGCGACTCGGGCAGATAGACTTACTTAATAGCTCCAAAGGTTTCATTTAAAACACGTCACTGGAATAGAGAAGAAATTTTATTTTTCACCATCCACTATCCATTTCCAATATACTTTCATTGATTCAAGTTGGCACTCTCACCATTTTGCAGTTGTGGCGAAATTGGTATCCCATTGCACTATGATACATCATGCATACCCAGATAGCAATTTTAGTTTGCAGCAATCTTGCTCCGCAAATCTGCAAGCTTGCAACAAATTTGACACGACAAGAGTGCAAGCTTGAAACAAGTTATTGCAAACGAGTTAGTCACCATAAGTCGAACTTGCCGAAACTTGTTGAGTCAAACTCATTGCAAACTGTAGCAAAAACAGAGTACGGATACCACCTCGGATTTGATCGCGCTATTCAACGCTTCCTAAATCTGTTGCCCTAACCATTCAGCCAGCTAGCCTCTGAGAGGAAAAGATAGATTGCGCTAATAGATCGCGCCTACGATTTATTTTAAACTCTTTTCTTGATTTCATTAACTTTTTAAATTTTGTGTTGGGAATATGATTTGAAATCAAACAGAGAGCGATTTTCGATAATAAGTACGTTTTGCTAGTATAATAAATTAGGAAATTAGCGTTCAAAATTAATTACTTTAAAAATAGGACAAAATGTAAGTTATTATTTTTCAACAAACATTGACTGTTTCTAAGGTTTAATTTTGTTTATAAACGTTCAAATTTAAACATTAAGAAAAAGGCGTTATAGTTTACTTTAAAGTGTGAGTTCTATATTTAGTAAAACGGCGGAAAATGTTTCAATTTTTTTATAAAAATGTTTGCTTTTTCACAAATTATCATTGGTTTATTGAACTAATAAAAAGAAGGACGGTCTAGGACATGCTATTAAAAATCGGATGCGTTTAAAACAGAGACAAAGATTATCTCTAAGTGTGCTATCATATTTGCAGCAAACTTGTTTTGCAATCCTGGTGAGAAATTCGTCGTGACACCTTCACAGCAAACTTGTTTTGCAAGTGGGGTGGTCGATTGTGCTTTGTTACTTTGCAGAAAATTCGCTGCAAAGTTGCCACATCAAGTTTGTCATGACAAGCTAATATCAAGAAAAATCAAATTTGCTGCAAGTGTACATGCTATCTGGGTATATGGGCATCATGGCATATGTAGCTTCCTGCCATACAACTTCAAGATCAATGGCTTAAGAATGTAGCCAATAACCATCTTTCACGTAAAAAGATTAAATTAATAACCAAACATATTCATGAATATGAATTCCTCTATAAACCAGATTCATAGTGCCATCAACTAAACGTTCCACACCCAACAACTAATTCTTTTAGTTTGTTTTGAATAATACTGCTACAGCGAAACATCTTGAACTGCTTTCATGTTATATGATATTCATTTTTTATTGATATTTCTCATTTTTAATTCTGTACATTTCTGAAAATTGTAAGTAGTATTGTAAATTCTGTCTTTCAATAAACTGGTTCAGGCGTTTTGTTGTGGTGGACGTCGGCTCTGGTGTTCATGCTTTATCCATCTTTTGCCCATTTAAATCATATTAGGTGACTCTAGTAGTCATAGGTATCTTGAGTTCAAGGTGGCGTTATGTCATAAAGGTATGATATTAATATGCATATAATTGCGATAGCCTAAAATTCTGTCAATGCATTTATCTGTTTTGTTTCAAATGTATTGACCCTTTTTCCTAATGGCAGCACGGATACTCTTGCAAGTAGGATATTTTCTTCTGCTTATCGGCTGGCACAAATGCTCTGTAATTAATCATCAAAATATAACTCCTCATGTTCAATTAATCTCTCTATTTTCTGATCTGTATTGTTGATGGGTTTACTAATTTGTTCTATTGTACCATAATATTACTTATTTGTCGTATTGTCGCAACGGTTTCATCATTTGTTCTATTCTATCAACTGTTGGGTGGCTATGTTTATAACTTATAGGTGAAAAAACAGCAAGTAACAAAGAAAAAGGATCCACGAATCTTATTTTCTAATAATATGAAATAGAGGGAGATCACTTTTCTGTCTCTTCGCAAGAGGGTACGTTGCGAAAATATATCTTGATGTTTTATTGCTCTTTATTAAAGTTTCTAAACCGTAGAGATCAGATACATGACAATATGACTGTTAATGTTGAGTAGAAGTCAGAGAATATCATAACAAGATTCATCTGATAGTTGCTTTTTTTTTTTAGTTTAATAATTTCAATAGAATCACAATTATATAATAAAATGAATCCAATTCCGCAACTGTATAGAGAACAAACGAAATAACATTAATTTTTAAAAGAAAATGAGGAAATTCAATACTGTAATTGCAGCAAAAATGATATAATAATATGTTTGAAGATACTTTTGGAAAACATTGAAACTCATAGAAGTAATTTCGGCTGTTTCAAAGCATCTTGAAACCCCCAACAAAAAAAGTGAACGTATTTTTAATTCTCATAAATAAGAAATGGTACATACAGTTACAACTGTAATTGGCAAGGCACTGAATATTTGTAGATATCTGTTTGCCTTATATTATTAACCTTCAATTGTTAAAATTATAATTATGCCGAATGCTATCACAAAATATATGTAGACAACATTTATTTCCATCGATGGTCCATATTGGTGATACAAATAAGATCGTTAAATTTTAATAGTTTGTATCTCTTTCAGGGATGGTGGTTTCTATAGGAAATCACCTGTTTAAAACAGTTTGAAATATGACTTATTTCTGCAATTACGATTTCATTAAATGATAAATTACATATTTTTCCTAACCTTTAACATTTGTAGGTCATTTGAAATTAACCCATTCGCTACCAGAGTCTCCTGGAAAAAACGTCCAACACAGCCCAAGATATTTCGGGATTCAATTAGAATATATTTTACGTCTGTCACATATATGTGACTTCGGGCTCTGGTGGGAAACGGCTGTCTCACATATATGTGAAGGTTGGTAGGGAAAGGGTTAATATACAAAAAAAAATCTATTAATATATTTCTAAAAACAGAAATTTTTTGTCAAGTCTTTAGATTCTATATAAAGCTGTGTTTGCATAATTTTGAAATCCTGAACAATTAAGCAAGAACAACAAGCTTAAAAGTTAAAATTTTTTGTCAAAATAATAACAAAATGCACTGCATAAATATAAACACACTCTGACATAATCAGCCATCATAAGTTGCTTATAATGCATTGTTTTCCGAAAAAATATGTGACATACAAAGCAGTGATAGAGCAGAAGATATAAATTTCTATAAAACATTTATACGGGGGAAATAGATGTTACCGTTATTCTAAATTCATTCTTCCTGTCCTTGTAAATCGAAATCGAGTTGGCTGTTTAAATCAACCAGAAAAGAAAAGAATATTTCAAAAAAAAAACACTTGCAACACCCATTTTACTTTAACGCCTGTAGTAATCGGAGTAGCATTTTGGCAGCCATTAGGATGGTATAGAAAACTCCAAAACATTACAAAAGTCAGACTGTTCTGCTTTTATTTTCGTGTTTTCTGGATATATGCTGACATTCGTTAATCTAACACTCCCATCGAATAAGTGCCCAGCAAAACATTACACTAGTCTATTTCTGTAGTCTCCAGACTGTAAATGTTTGTTTCTATCTCTCTCTCTCTCTTTGAGAGTAACAAGCATTTAATTTTGAGTTCAGAAAAGGAATTAATAAAAATGGTGCACAAGTGTTATTTTTTAACAGAGCAATTGTAGACATTTCTCTGCAACATTAATAAAACTCTTTATTAACATTCCTAGCGATTAAAACATTTACCCCGGGAATCCGAACTAATTGGGACTAATCTTCATTCAGATTCCGGAGAATTCGGATTATCCAGGAAATTCGGTAAAATACTCTTGATAAACCAAATGCAGTAGAGTATTGACTCTGAGTTCTCTATAAAGGCGCATGAAAAGAGCACATTGCGATTCGGACGGTACAGAGGCAAACAAATTGCGTGTAAAGAGAAAGATATCATAGTTTGTTTCTACAAATTAGGGTGCTTTATTCATTCCTAAAGACAAATTCTTTTAAGTTAGTAATAAACATAGGCTTTGTTTCTGATTTGTAATTCGTATTTTTTCTTCATTTTTTCAGTGAAAGTTTTTGAGAAAATTAAAAAAAGATATTTGGATTCCCGGGGTTCTAATGTATATTTTTGTTGTCAATAACTATCATTCGTTTTGACATAGAAATTGGGAAATCGGCTTAATTTACTATGAGTATGTGCCGCACAACAAATTAAGAACAATCTACTAATGCTCTGACTTTTCAAATCCAGTAAGAATATTATGCGCTTGCATTTTGCTTAGTAAAATTTTTATTAGTGAAAAGCTAATTGAAGTGCGCCAAATCTGCTTTTACAGTTAACAGACTATAAATGTATGTTTTGTCTCTCTCTTTTGAAGTGTAACAAACATGCAATTTGAAGTTTAGAAAATGATAAAGTAAGAGTGGTATACAAGAATTGTTTTTTGACATGACATGACGCCACGCACTCACCCCTGGTGCCTATACCCTCAAGGGTTATCTAACCAGTTGGAAGGATGCAGGGTGGATGAGTTACAACCACTTCCACCACAGGGCCCTCAGATCCCATGCGAAATCCATACCCCGAACAAATTTAAGTTCTCCCCTCCCCCATGATTTAAGCTTATGAAAAAACCACAAATGCTACACTGGAGTAGTTACAGATTCATTACAAATAAAAGTCTTGTCTGGGCAATACACTCTTAAAGAGTTTGACATTTGCAGAAAGAAATGATAGTAAACATTTAAATTACAGAATTTGATTCAATACAATACAAGCAAGAAGGAAACGCAGAAAGAACTTTTTGGAAAATAAAAGACAAACACAAAAATAAAAAAAAAAATGTTCTAAATAAAAAATGAACACAGAAATAAAATAAAATGATTTTAACAAAAACATTTTTGTACTGTTGGTATTTTGGCACTTGATTTTTCTTGCTCCTAAAATCCACGTTCTTCCGTTCTTATACCACATGCACGGTTAAAACTTCATTAGAGCACGAATCTAAGGATACATAGGAAAATTGTATTCAAGCAGTTTTCATTTTTCTCAGATTTCCCAAGGGTTGTTCATTATGAGGTTATCTCTCTCGTTACTGTCTGTAGGTGACTTGACTGTTTGAGACAATTCCCTATTTACACAATGCACAAAAACACAAAAGGGTTTGTTCAAGCAAGGTACAATAACTGAAGACAGATTCAGAATTTTCTTAAGTGTTTTCACTGGATAGCTTGCTGACGAAAAGGGTGATGTCGCAAAGAAAGGTTTACTAATGAAAACACTGACTGGACACTGGATTTAAAAGTTGATGTGTTGGAGACTAAACTGGGTAGCTAGATGTCTGGCTTAAGAACGTCCTGCCAATTATGAATGTAATTGATAATCCCATGAATTCTGCCGCGGGACAGATGAATTGACGCAAATCTCCTTTACCATTCCTGTTATACGCTGGGCTCTGGTTGTTTCATGTGCCAGGACGTTGTTAGCAGACAGGATGTAGCATAGTGAATGGGAATTCCAATTTCTACACAGCTACACAGTGGAGAGTTGGCTAGATGGAATCTGTGCACATATGAAAGAAATGGTCCGTGTCCTGTGAAAAACCTCTCTATTCTAGAACTTCCCCTCTACTTCAGTTCGCTGACTGCAACAAAACTTTAGAAAATTTGTTAAATGTCGATCGCCCGTATCCCCTTCGTCCCATTTACTTTGTCACTGCTTCATCTTATCTTTTCGAAGGATATTTTTGTCATAACATTTCAGCAGTTCTATATTGAGTTGGACGTCGTTTGACACTGTCGCTGCCTTCGCTAGACTGTCCGTTGCTTCATTTTCGAAATTCCCAAAGTGTGCCATTATCCGTGAAATTGTTATGAGGGGGTTTTCTAGAAGTATTTAAAAAAAATTCCAAGCTGTTCTGTTGGTGGTATTTGGGCTAGATGATGCTTCAATGCTGGCTCTATTATCCACGAAAAATTAGCCCTTGCATATATTTCACTGCAACATTGATGAAACACTTTATTAATATTTGTTGTGTTGCCCTTTTTTAAATTCTTTCCTTATCAATCCAAAAATGGCTTCACAGAAGAGCTTTCCTCTTATTTCGTCTCAGAGCATGATGTGATGAGTGATTATGAGTTTGTGTGTAAAAGTTGATCTGGCACCGAACCCGCTACTAAGTCGTAGCCAGAGGAATTGACCTTTCTCAGCGCTGCCCTTTTTTTTTCCCCCCACTGAGGATAGTTCGATTTTGCGGGGAAGTTTACCTTCAGTGTCTTCCTTAGAATGTCTAGCCTCACGATTGCTTTTTTAGGTAGATTCTTATAGGAACCCTCTACTCATTGCAAATGGTTCCTCTAACAGACTTTTCGGAAAATTTCTGCAAGATTCATCATCACATCCCCAGAACCCATAAAACCACCCTTTCGTTCAAAAAGTTTATATATATATATATATATATATAATATATATATATATATATATTAACAGTATATATACTATATATATATACATTACTATATATAGATATGAATATATATATATATATATATATAATATATATATATATATATATATATATATATATATATATGTATATATATATATGTATAACTATCCCCATGTTATCTTTGACACGATACCTGAGTACTTTTTGATGTAAATTAACCAGTTGAATGTTTAAGATAGTGAAAAATCTTGTAGAGTTCGTAGATGGCTATCCAGTTTCAAGGGGGTGGAAATGGTGGGGGGTGGAAATTTTCATTTTCTCATAATTCCTTTACAAATGAAAATAGAAAGAAAATTCAAATGAAGCGAATTATTGCCTTATCATAACTAACAATTTTTGAATTTAAACCTTTTCGATAGCTACAATTGCTTAGAAGTTATGAGGTGAAAAGTGATTTTCCCACCCTCCCCTCCTCTCCCCTAACTTAAAGTACGTTTTAACCTAAGCATGTTACCCCTTGTTGGAAAGCTCTCGTCATTTGCAGTTTCTTCCACCCTCTTTCATTCTTGTATCTCCAATACTTATGAGAATAGAGGGCAAAATGTTCTTTTCCTTATTATTATTAGTAGAGAAGTATATGCATAATGCTTTGGACCGTGTTATTTTGTAAACAAGATAACTAGAGTAATTTTGATTAGATTTTAACTGGCTACGGATATGTTGTAAGGACGGTGAAAATCTCGGCCGCGTTCACAGATGTGCTAACCAGGTCAAAGGGGGTGGAAATCGTGGGGGACTGAAAATTTCATATTCCCATAATTCCCTTACGATTCAAGATAGAAAGAAAATTCAAATTAGTCGAATTATTGCTTTATCACAAGAAATAACTTTAGTACTGAAACTTTTTTGATAGCCACAATTTCTTAGAAGTTATGAGCTAAAAAGCCATTTTCAATCCCCTCCCCAACTTATCATTTCCCCATAGCTCTGTTACGACTAAAGATAGAAATAAATTTTCAATTAAGCGAATTATCACCTTATGATAACGAACAACTTTTATACTAAAAGTTTTTTGTCTGCTAGAATTGCTTATAAGTTATGAGCAGAAAAGCGATATTCAATCCCCCCCCCAATTTATCATTTCCCCATAGCTTCGTTAAGATTGAAGATAAAAAGAAAATTTCAATTAGGGGAATTATCACCTTATCATAACAAACTACTTTTATATTGAAAGTTTTTGACAGCAAGAATTACATAGAAGTTATGAGTTCTCATCAACCGCATTCACTTTCACTTTTTATACGGTATAATATATAATTAATTTATGACTAATTAATTTATAGTTAATATCTTTGTTAAATTTTGTTAATTATAACTGTTAATTGATATACCTGGCTTTGCTTCGGATTAAAATGTTTTCATGTTTAATATTTTGAATGTAAAAATTACTATTGTATAAATATTATAATACACAAATTCCTTTTCTGATCTAAAACGCTTTCAATTAAAATGAGAATATCAATTGAACCAGACGATTTTTAAAAGCATTCGTTTTCTTCATACGTTATTATTTGTTATATAGGTACTTCAAATTTTGTTAACAATTACTAAAGTCAATGAAAGGTTTTAATGAATATTTTGAAACAATTAAATTAACTGTTTAATTATTCATTAATTTAAAGCGTGAAAATAAATCAATAGCTGGTCCCGATATAAATTGTTAAATCGTCTACTTTTAAAATTTTCTTTTAGCATTCTTCCTTCTGGAAACAGTTCTTCGTATTATTTTTGATCAACAAGAATATTGTTACGAATTCAGTTTAAAATTAGTTTTGAAAAAAATACTAAAATGAGAGAAACAAATTTATGGAAATGAAAGACATCGCGGAAAAACGCCTTGCTTAATTTCTAATTATGTGAAATTTTAAGCATCTTTTAGGCTTTGAAAAGTTGAAGGTGACCTTTCTCTTTTCTTAAATAAAAAGTTTGAAAAGTTTGATTGAAATCAGTCCAGTGGTTTAGGAGAAGATGTGGAACATACATACATAGCCACAGTGACTTTTATTTAAATTAATATAATTATTAGATAATTATAAGATAAAGATTACTGGCATATAGTATGAGCCATGAAAAAGGTTTTAGTGAAGTTTTGTAACAATTAATTTTTAACTTTAATTAAGTAAATGCTTAATTTTAATTAATCAAATAATTTTAATAGTTAATTTGATAATAGGTTTTTTTTGACAGAATACTTTAATTTGACATTTAACTAAACATGGCGGGACCACGATTTGTTTAATAAAATCAATATAAAGTAGCCAAAAACGATAGATATTTAAATAAGAGTTTCCTTTATCCTTTTTACTATTGAAAAATATCTCCTTAACTTTAAAATTGTTTGGGATTTTCTGCCTGAGTATTTGGTTTTAACCGTCGATGGAGATTAAAATTTACTGTTCAAATTGGCTGCATTCATATCCTATGCTTTAAAAGCTCGTATTAAATTTTCCACACACAATGTTTAATAGTTTTATTCTCTTATATGTTAAGAATTTAGTGACTATTATCTCTGTATTCAGGGAGTTCTCTAAATGAGCCCATTCTAGTAGTATTTAACTGTTTCTATGTCATGTGATTTTACCATATGACAAAGTAATGTTCGCACAATTATATTGTAATCTAGATTAAACAAATTAATTTTTAAATCTAGAGTCTTTCTTCATTCGTGCCAAGAGTCAATTTCTTGTTACTGTTTCAGATAGGTTGGCTTAATGTTATCTAGGAGATATTTGCACTGTTGAGATGTTTATTTCTTTATGACTCCTACCTGCTGAATGATTATGTGTTGAGATATAAAAAAATTGACCAATGTACTGACCGATAAATCCATCATAACTTTTTGGAATGAAAAATAGAATGATAAAACCTTGATATAGCAAAAAAATTAAATGACATGAAAACAGAATCACAGCGTAAATATTACAATGTGTAGAAACAATAAAGTCATTGGCTATGTCTGTATGGATCAATATGTAATATTTCATGACTTTTGCAACATTAACGTAAAGGAATCTACCTTCGCCTTCAAGCTTGCCGAAAAGGGATTTTTTTTATTTGGAGGAGTTAATCAAACCTTTGGTTTTATCTTTTCGTAGAAAATCGCAGGGGTTTTTTTATTATCGAACTTTCACTCATTTTCTTAATGGTTTATTTTTGTAACAAACGTATGTTGAATTGTGAGTATTATCAGTTAAGGTTTTTAAGAAAGAGATTAAAGAACTTCTGGATTAGAATAGAAGACAACTGACGGAATAAAAAGTTCAGATAAATGTTTTTTCAAAGTTTTTATTAAGTTAAATAGCAAATAATTATTTTCTTGTTAATATGTTTACTTGTAAATTTATAACAAGTAAAAAAGTATTTACTTGCTATAAATTTCTGGAAAGTTATAAAAAGAGTATTTGAATCATTCATATTCAAGAAGCAAGAGAAATAATCTGAGAGAAAATAAGAAGTGTCTTTCGTGATTGTACCTCAACTTAGCTATTTAATTGGAAAGTGCTATGCTGGGGATTATTGTAAAGTGTACCTAAATATGTGATTTTGATATGCAAAATTGAAAAAAATCAAATAGGATGTATAACAAACTATACATAAATAAAAAAATTAGTTTCGAAAAATATATCATAAATTTCTACTATCTATAATGTTTTATGAAAGAAACCATATTTTAATGTGGAGTTTGCATTTTTACCCAATTTCATAACTGTTCAATTTTTTTTTTTCGTATTTTCGGCAAATGTTTATTAATTTATTTTGATTTTGTTATTAAAATTTTACAATTCTGAAATCATTTATCTATTGTTGTTATTAACAACAGTGCATTTAAAGCATGAAAATTAAGCACGATATATTTATTTCGAAAGTAAATTTAAAATAAGTAATCAAAAGAAGCATTATATCCTTGAAAATTCATATTATTCTTTCTTCTGAGAGAAAGCATTTTATATCAGATGAAATTACGTTGCTTGCATTACAGGACAATATGTTTGTCTGCTGCATTTAGTAAAATGACTATAATGTAGTTTTTTTTCATGTAATTGTTAACCTGAGACATTTAAACATGGAAAAAATTCAAATTTATTCACTTTTAAAGGCAATTTATAAAAACATAGAACGTCTTCATGTGTCTATTAATTTTTAAATTTAATTTTCATGTTTCGTTGTATTGATTCTCTAAGTGCCTTATAGAATGTTCCAAAAGTGGATGCGTCTGCTGAAGGGTTGAGAACGTTATTTTCTTTTTTATCTCATTTGAAACGTAACAAAATGTACTTGTATTACTAACAAAAGCAAGTCATTTTTAGAATACAGAATGGAGTCAGAAACTCGATTGGCTAATTGTCAGTGAACTGAGCAAACGAGAAGAATACATGAGATAAAATGAACAACACACATTTAATGGATTAAAATTTACAATAGCGCAACAACCCATTACATAAATATCATTATAAGTCGTACGCAGTTTGACACATGCCAGAATGGAAAGTAGGACGCAAAATAAGTAACAAATCTTTGGAGTACTTGAAACGCAATAAGTCTTCAAAGGACTAGTCATCTAAAGCGGTTCATGCTTCGCTTATATGTTATACTTACAGCTGGTGTTTTATTCTATAGTAAATTTATATTCATTAAAACCGTGTTATACATTTCATTTAGTGTATCCACATCTTTTACTTAATCCGCCTACACAGAACCACCTGTAGCGCCCCCTCTTTGCTTCTCCCACCCCATGTGCTATTGAAAAAATGACTTGTTTCTCCATGCCTGACATACACATGAACTTTTCAATTGACATTTTTTATTTTATGTAAAAATATAACCATTTATTTTAAATATAGAAACATGCAATTCATTTATGGAAGATACAACGTTTTCATTATAAACATAAATATAACCGCTGCTCAACTCAATCAAAATTTTCAACACTCTTTCATCTTTCAATTTATTGAAGGATTTCAGCTCAGTTGTTGTATTCAAAACATATAGAAATATTTTTGTGAGTTCAATATGATGGAGATTTAAGTTCAGCTTTAACCCGTCAGCACGCGCGCTCCTTTCTACTACGTTAGCACATGCGCTGGACAAATTTTATCCCATTTTTGTTCGTTGCATAATAATATTGCGAAATATGATTAGGCTATAATGAAGCTTTTAAATTAAATTATGAACCAATATGAAGAGTTAAAAACAATTTAACGCGATATTTTTTATATTTATTGTCAAATATTGACTTTTAGTTGAACATGTATTTTTTCTTAAAAATGCACGCATAAATGTTTCGACAAACGAATTTTTTCAAATGACATTTTTAAAGTGCACATAATAGATTTATCAATATTTAGAAACACATATTTGATAGTTTTTGTACTGAAATTTTTTGAGTAAACGATTTCTAAATTTACTACAAAAAGAATAGATATAATTCTAATAATTATTACATAATATGTGTACAATTTTTTATAAAAATATAACTTAGCCACATTTTAGTCATTCCATCCGCTTATTGTTTGAACAATGTTCACAAAATATGATTACATGCCTTTTACAGATTATTTTATTGCTCTCTGGACAGGACACTGATATTTTTCTATCATCCTCTCTGGGACACATATCGAAACGTCCTGATACTCTTTACGGAATTTTTTCTTGATTAAGGTATTCTTGTTCTCCGGTTAATCTCTTCACACCAACTGTAAATTCTTTGTCGCGTTCTTAAGCGCTCATTTAGTCCCCACCATTTCGTTTCTCAATTCTGGACTAACTCGTGCAGACGCGCGGGGAAAAATTCCTCCCATCTGGCATTATTGCAGTATTAAAACACGATTTTCTGAACTCAAAAGAAATTCCTTTTCATCATCTGTTCATGACCTTGACCATGAAAGGTATCATAAGTATATGAACTATCATTTGAGAATAGCCCCATTTTTATGCAAAAAAATGCAGCTGGGGTAGATTTCGCCCCAGCGCGTGTGCTGAAGGGTTTTAACCACAGTAGATAACAACTCTCAACAACTTACATTATAATCTGGT
>BGPR01041870.1:0-13475 GCA_013235015.1 Araneus ventricosus | reverse complement strand
TGATCGCTTCATTTGATGCATTTTCAAACTAATCAAGATTTTAATGAAAAATATGAGCTTTAAGTGAATTAAAAATGTTTGAAACCTTCAAAAAAGTTCGTGTTAAAGTTTGATGCATAGGTCCCCTGTGAAGGTTTTTATCGCGTTATAGTTAAAAGCCAACTGTACAAAAACCCTTTTTTCGTCAGTTGCTAATGGAAGGTCTCTAGTCTTTATCAGAGCGAGATTTTTCAAAACTATATTTTCTTCCTTTTTCTGAAACTGATTAGGTGCTCGTCTACCCTTAATTACACCCGTAGAGTCGTTATGGCCAAAGAGTGTCTTTCAACCTTTATATCTGCGTGGTTGGCACAAAGATAACTTTTGAACTCACACATTTTATCTTTTGTTCAATAACAGCGCAGCCAATGAAAGCTTGAACTTCCACTTCAGTTGTAATGTTGCTAGTTTGAACTTTTCCGTATTTAGACCTCATGTAAGTAATTACTCTACTTAGTTTCGTCAAAAGTTTCGTTGATTACGTATTTCTGAGCAAAAAGCATCAATTAGTTTCAAAGTAAGCTTCTCAGAAAACCGCCATATATTTTGGGTTTGCGTCCTGACAACAAATTAAAAGTTCAAAGTTGTAATTATGCCATACATGTAAGAGCTCTTTCAATTTAATACAACTTTCAAATAAAATGCCTACAAATTATATTAAATACTAACCTAACTAATGTTTATGTGTGTTTTAACAATATATTTTAAGAAAAGACTTAAAATCTGCGTTACAAAGAAATTTAATTGTCATTTTCCATTTGGTGTAGCTACCGCTTTCAACTTGCCGTTGAACACATCATATTTTAAAGACTTCCAAATAAAGGAGCTATTTATTACACTGTTCCGAATTTACATTTACATTTTTGATAGGTTATATTAAATCTTTTCTTGCTTGAAACGTCTCAATAACTCAATGGTAAGATTTAACTCATATATTTTAATATCATTCACTGAGCAACTTGCTTTTAGTTATCATAAACGTAATTTTAAGCCTTGTTTTTGGTATTGCAATGAATTATCCATTGGCGACTGAAGTAAAATATCACCATATAGTAACCATACGTTAACCCACTTGAAGTTTAACCATAAGTCTCTAAACCTCAAGTTTAAAATATTTATGTGAATATATCATATCCCCCTTTGAATGTAGCATTTTAAATTTATTGAAAAGGGGAGCTGAATCTCCTTGAACTTAAAGAATTGGATAGTAGAAGTAGCTTAATCACCGTTTTAATTAAATTTTATTTTCCCATTGATCGTAATATTAACAAATCTGGATTGGAAATATGCTTTATTTTAAAAAAAACCTATATTATTACATGTCCTCGTATGAAAAAGATATCGAAACTCAGAAATAAAAATTGACGTTGAAGAGCCAAAAAATAATGCGGTATAATTTTTGCCATTATATCCATTGTTACGAAATTGAGACTGACTTGAATGAATGATATTTTGAACAAACTAGAGCTAAAGACGGTTTCACCGGTTATTTCAAGAAGATAATTTGCTTTAGATTGAAGACTGTTGCGCGAGGGGTGAAAATGAATTGAAGACATCATTAATTTTTATTGGTTGGAAAGAAAGCTCAATTTTTTTATTTCCCTAAACATCTTTTTCTGTAACGGAAGTATATGTTCTTTGGTCTGATACTTTACCATCATTGATATAATTGCCGAGATGGACAGAAATAAACTTTTTCCTTAGGTTTTTTTGTTGTAATTACACAATAAAAATTTTTAGGAAACTTCAGATGAAGGGACATTTTTAAAATGGCGTATTTTTTGACATTATCTAAGCAAGTTGAATGGCATCTAATTGCCATATGATTATCTAACTGCCATCTGATAAAAAGGCCCGTCTCAAAATAGCTCTTGGTTACTTTAAAATGGGACATAAATATAGATACAAATCATTATAATTAAAACAAAGGAGAGTTTTAATTATATTTTTATTTATTTGATTATTTTTAATTTTTGCTTAAATGAAACTGGAAAATAAAGTCAATTCCAATAGAGACTCATAAGAATCTAAAACTTAACAGATTATTATTAATCCAGCGAAAAGAATCGAATCTCATAAGGTTTATGGTGAAATAACATTCTTAAAACTTAAAATATTTTTCCACAGAAGGTGGGGTAAGAAATCCTAAGGAAATGCATAACTTGATGTGGTAAAAGTGTCGCTTAAATTCCTTAACAGCATTTTGCACTTAGAAAAGTTGATGCATCAGAAATTTCCAGGAAAACATTATAATTCTTTTTTATTGTGGAATATTATTAGTTCCTTCAATTTTAATTTGAAATTTGTCAAATTCTCTCATCTTTCATTATCATTAACATTCCCTGTCGGTCAAAAATTATTTTGCATGCATTTCGGAGCTTTTAAGTATGTGAGCAGTGATTCAATTTAAACTTTCTAATCCTTCGTATTAACAATTCTTTATAGAAGTTAGCATAGCTGATTTTTCAAGCCAATCTGTACAGAAAATGGATTTAGATTATAAAATCACAATATTCTAATTTACTGCTGATCTATTAAACCTACAATAAAATTAGTTAATTTTTCACCCACACTTTCAGTTTCCAAGAATTTCCATTAGCTATGACGAATTATTTAGAGACGTTAATATTCATTTAATTTAAATTTTTAAAGAATCTGTCTTAAAGTTAATCTAGATATAAGCTGGTTTTATAAGGTACGATCTGAAAGTCAAAATGTTTCTGGATTTTGGAGGGAGAAAATGACATGTATGAGAAACATAGGGAAAGAAAAAAATTGAACATTCATGGGAAAATAAGCATTTAATCTAATTTATTTAAGATTAGTTTAAAAAATAGAAATATTTAAAGACTTATGTTCTTCCGATCTATAAAATCTATACAAAATCTTCAGTCTTCAAGAAAAACGAAAATAAGGCAATAGCTTTTAGTTTCGAGTGGTATGACTTTAATTCGGTTTAATTATTTCAACGCCCATTTGGAAGCAACACTATGACTATTTTGGGACTGACCTCGTAATTTTGAACCGTAACTTCCAAACTTCTAGACAGCACCAGCAGAAGGACGTTTGACCCATGATTCGCGTAATATGGAACTAGCATTTATTTTATTTGAGGTAAAATATTAAATTGTATATACAATCAAGAAAAAGAACTTTCATCATGTATATAATGTTCACAGAAATTCTTTAGCTTGAAATGTTATTTTAAAATGCGAAACACTTTTCCGCATTCTATTCTTCTTCACATTTGTTTTCATAAGGCGTATTGAAGCATTTTATAAATTAATATATATAAAATCTGTGATCAGATATTAAATTATTACCCCAAATATGATAAATGAATTTGGATGAAAGGGTAGATACCCCAACGTATACATAAAGCTATCAACGATGGTTTTTTAAATCAGAAAGGAATGTAATTTCAGGAAATTTTACAAGTTTAGTATTTGCTTTTATTGTCAAATACATGATATTTCACGATCAGCTAGATGAAAGGGATTAAGAAAGCAATGTGTAAAAAGGCTTAATTTATTCCTCAGAAATATTTAAGAATAATTTAACACATTTATTATCAATCTAAAAAAATTAATAGCATAACTTTCCTATAGCTTATTGAGCATAAAGCTCCTAAGCCACTGGTACTTCAATATCAAAATACCGATTGGATATCATCGAAAAGTTTGGGGAAGCTAATCACTGAAATATAATTCAACCGTTTTCTTATTTCTTTCAAATACTTTTCAGTAGATCCCTTTCAAAAAAGTCACACACAGTTTACTATCTTATTTCCTTAACTCTTTGAGCCATTCATGAAATCAGAATGAAATCATGCCTTTCTCTACAGAAATTCCAGAAGGACGACACCATCAGTTGCGCGATCAATTGCCAACAAAGAATGGAACTAATTTTCTCCCGTAAAATTCACCCAGGCTCCCGAAACCGTCTGAATCCGGCCTGTGTCGAATGAGGAGGTTTGAGGCGGAATAGGGCTCATAGGGTTAAACTCATACCAAATTAATAATAATAAAAAAAGAAATTGCATGTGAAAGTGTTTTAAAGATTTTAACACGGCTGTATTAGTAAAGACATCAATTTAGGAAATTTATCGAAAAGCAACTTGTCTAGAACAGCGAATTCGGATGTTTAGAAAAACACTCGAATCCCTGCATATCTATCTTTCGTGAACTTTGTATAGTACGAGATGAATGTGGCGTTACAGTAGAAAGCTCAGAAGTCATTTCAGCTTCACCCAAAAGCCCTTTCACCCTTTTCAACAGATGCATTTAGTACAGGCGCAAACATTGAAGAACAGAAGAGGAAGAAACTAGGACGGCGGTGCTGGCCTTTACATTAATCCTTTTGCGTTCATTCGTTTCGCAGTGAAACCACATATTGAGCATTTTTTTTACGGCGGTAGGCTAACTTATATAAAAATTCCAGTTCAATACCGTTAATATTCTCAGAGATATCGGTATTGTAAGAGCTAAATTATTTTTGATCTCTAAGAGAAACAAAATGATGAGGGTTCTTGCACAAATTCATATTTTTTTAATTGAATCTTAGAATCTAATATTGAATTTTATGAAGGATCAATATCCTGCATAATTACGTATACTTTTAAATTAAATACATAATATAAATTGCATTTCGATGATAACTTATTCGGAGGGAAAATAACCCGCTACCGTTCATTGGTTTCACTGTGAAACAACAAATTTCTTAAAAATAAAAAATGCTACTTTTTTCCTTTACATATTTATGATCAGCTACATGTCTAGCACTCATTTTTGAAATAAATTTAGTAATTTTCAAAGCGAAACATGTAGTGAACTTCAAAGGGTTAAAATAAGTCATCACAGTCAATCATCGTCTTTCGTATCTCTTCCCATCTAGCGATAGCAGAAAAACAAAAACAATCTTCCTTGACGTCAGCAGGTACATTAGAGCGCGTCATCTGGTGATACTGAACCTCGCTTCCCCACATATATTCTTGTAATCTTATAATTTCTTTAACCATAAAAGCAAACCCAGTGTTTTTGGTAATTATGAATTCCATTCAGAAAAATAAAGATGTCTTTTTAAACTTTCGGATTTTTTTTAAAAATTAGGCTCTTTCCTTATATCGACATGAAGTATTTAGCTGGTGCAAGATAGAAAAATTAGCAGAAATGATTCTCAGATAAGAATTTTTAATGACTTCGTTCAGAAAAGATATGCTTGTAATTATTAATAGGAAGAAAATGTTGATATTTCTTTAAAACTCTCAACAAAGAGTACGGCTAAGTTTGACTCTGATAGTTTGTGGTGTCTTCGAAAATGAAAAACTAAAATTCAAGCTAAATATGAGTGTGAAAATAGCATGAAACTAAATATTTATATTTTATCATATGAACTAACAAATGGAGAGTTCAGAGCTAAAGTGGACCAAGTTGATTCATTTCAAAGATTAACTGCAGATTTTTTAAAAAAAATCGTTATTATGGCGATTAAGACATTTTTAGACGACACTTCCTTTCGGAAAATAAATTCTTTTCAAATATATATTGACTTTCTTTTTAAATTAACATTTGTATATTAGTTAGTTTACAGTTTGAGGGTTTTTTGGTCGTGGTCCCCCCCCCCGCACAAAGGATCCATATTTGATGTTACTGATTTTCACACTGCATGAATAGTATGTCTATTTAATGTAGATAATTGCATTTTTGTTGCGTATTTGTGTTAATTTTTTTGATGTTTATTCAATGTATCCCTTTTTCTTTGTACTCTTCACCGCCCACAATTAAAACGCTTTATATTCTATAGGTGAGTGGGTCGAAGAGAGTTATTTCCGAGAAAACAGACTTTAAAGGTGATTAGCTTCATTTAAAATTTCTTCTCGTCTTTGTTCCCTGGTGCATACAAATTGAACTAAGGACTTGAATCATTATTAAACTTAAAATATAATATTTTTGCTCTATCATGGTGGTGTTAGTGCAAAATGCGCAAAACATGGACTTGATTGATTTTAAGTCTAAACCTCCAAAATAAAAACTTTCTACCCATTTCATGATTAAACAATGAAAAAATGCTGAGCTGTTAGTTTAATGAATTTGGCTGGTACATTTTCAAAAAAAAAAGATCAGATTGTGGTAGCAAAATACAGCTCATTTTGGAAACACTAGTATCATGGATCATAACGCGTTCTAGGATATTTTCACTGGTAAACAAAAATTTTGCCAGGTAAAATTCTGAAATTATTCTATGAAATATTAGGAGAAGACTGAAACAAATAATAAAAAAAAAGCATTCTTTCCCTAGAAAATCAAATATAAAAAGCTTAAGAACCAGATAAAAAAAGAATTTCTCATAGCATTATATTCCTTGAAAGGAGGAAGATTTTTATACATAAATATTTGCGTAAGTAATGAAAAGATTTTTTTATTTAAAAGGGCTGATGAATACAGTTTGTAACCATAGGATTTTAAATAAACATGGGAGATTTTAATGTAGGTCAGTTGGGGTAATTGTGAAAGTTGACTGCGGAGCGCGCTGATGAGGGCCTCGCGAAAAGCATGCGTTTTAGTTAAGACGCTCTAAAGGAAGAAGACATAAACTTTTTCTACTCTTTTCAATATTATTTCTTGACGTTTGTTATCTTTAATTTCTACGGTGTACAGAAGAGCGAAATCAAAATTTCTTAAGTTTCATTTTTCGTTCTGTTCGCCGGTTACACTCAAGCTAAGTTGGTAATTTATATATTTCTTAGGTCTGTAATTATGTGACGATTACGTGGAAACTTCAATTTTCACTTTTGGATTTCATCTTGAGGATCAGGTTAGTGCTCTTCCTTGACAGTTTCTCCTGCGGGGTAAATGGGAACAGGCTTCTAATGTAACAAAACCCTATATTTTTTATGTATTCGGAATAATTTATTATTTGATAGGACACAATTATAAATCTTGAAAGGGGGTTGCGTTCTGTCTGGCCAGTAAAATTCACTGTTTTATGTCAAATTAATAACTAACATTTTAAATGATTTACCATATGATCTGCATACCTATTACTTTTACCTATGAAATTTGCTTGTTAATAATTATATGAGACGCTCAGTTTCAAATATGGAAGGAAACACGAAACTGATGACGAGAAAGAGATAAACGTTATACTGATGGAGATATTTTAAGACGAGGATTCTGGCTCTTTTCAACAAGAAACAGATGCAGCGGATATGGAGGAAGTAATTTATCTGAAATCAACCATGGTTAATTTTTCAATAAATGTGATTGTTTTGATCGATAACGTTGGCGATGTCAGAATGAAGGAACATTATTCGTACGTCTGAGGGATTCAAGAAGTTTACAGTGGAGAACTTGATATGACAGGTTTGAGAGTCATCAATTTGGCTAAATCAAAATTTGTTTCGATGGTGAATGACTAGTTTCCTATTTCCCAGAGTCATTTAAAAGATATACTCCCAGATCGTAAGTTTGCAGTAGATTGTAGGAAAGAATTATTTGGTTTTTAGGTACCGTGAATGTCGAAGAAAAATTAGTAGAACAGTGAAGAGAATTTTGGATCTCAAGTGGAAAATCTACTTTCTACTACTAAATTTAACAATTTGTTTTTACTATATTTTGTGCTTGAATTTTAAGCCTTGTCTATTTTCTTCTAGTGCATATTATCCATAATATCCACTATTCAGTTTCTATAAAAATTGCTTTCCCAAAATTTGAGTTAAAATGATTATAAATTAAACCAAATTTAAGGTAAAAAATAGTTATATCAGTTTCTATGTGATATTCATTGAAATAGAAGATATTTTAGCTGAAAAGTATTTAAAAATATCATTTTGTGATAATTGGGAAAAGACAGTTAAATGCATTTTAAGGCAATAATACAATAGTTTGTAATAATTTCAAATATATTCTCTTCAAATCAACTCATTACTGTAATTAGAAGACGAAATATGTGTTCCCAATTACCGTAGTATCTAGGGTAATTGATAACACTTCAGGATAAAATAATAATGCTCCTAAAGGTTGATTACTTAATAAATTATTTTAAAAGGAGGCATTTTTTAATGAACCCTGCAGAATATGCTTATGCACTCACAGAAAATACAGACCTCTTCTCCATCGCATACTATCCATTTAAAGAGAAAAAAATTACAGAGTTCGCAAAATTCATCCCCAATTACCCCAACCGACCCTACTATAACAAACAGATTCTAAATCTTCCAGGAGAAAAAAACAATTTTTTTTTATTTGTAGGGACGCGAATAGCGTTCGAAGATACGTACGTATCTATCAAGAAAATATTCGTTCAGTAAACTTCAGAATATTTTCTATTTAAATGATTTAACTGTACAATGTCATATTTAAAAAACGTTGCGATGCCACATAGAATTAAAATGTTTATGTAGGAATTCAATTGTTTATTTAGTAATTCTAATTTTGAACTCTATTCTGTAGCTATTATTAAATGCATGCATGCGAAATATTCAAGAACTATAAAAAAATGCAACTAAGAACATATTTTTTATTGCTATTATTTTCACCTCTTATGTACCTAGCTCTTAAGAATATTTAAGAATAGAATCTTCTAGGAATAATACTATTTTATAAGACTATTAAAATTCTACACGTTCCACAAAATCAAGATTACTGAAATTAATCACACTTGAACAACAAAAACCATTTGCGTAAACAAAAAAAAGAAAGGTTACGTTATTTTCTCACAATGTACACATAAGATTTCAAATAAAATATATTTTCACTTTACCTTTGTTTTATTATCAATATATGACTTTTTCTGTAAATTCATCTGAATCCTGCTATGAAAAGTAGTATTATGTCTGAACATAATAAAATATAATATAAAAAGAATATTTACAAATGTAAGCCTATTTCTATCATAAATTGGATGATTTCTTGGAGTTTTTATACAGCTATATGATAATGCACAAAATTTCTTTCCATGAAATGCCCCTCTCATTTATTTCCATACGATATCTTTCTTCAATTTTTAGATTATTCATTCTCATCCATTCTCGTTCGTTTCGGAAATCGGAAACATGCATAAATTTAGAGCAATAAAATGGTTTTCAAGATCATTTTCACTTTCTTTTCTTTCTGAAAAGCCTAAAACTCTATATTTAAATATATCTAATCTCATATTATAAACATTTATCAGATAATAAAAAGGAAGATTTAAAATTTGCTCACCAATATAGCTCAAAGCAAATATGAATGAAATTGCTATTATGATGTTTGCGTGCGTTTGAATTTTATTTATTTTTGTATTACGATTTAAAATTAGGGATTTTTAGAATTAAGGATAAATGTTTGCTTTATTAAAACAGTTCTTTATTTTATTAGAAAGAAAGGATCTATCATGATGCGATTTTAGACAGTATATATTGGGACTGGAATTTTAATATTCCTTCTCCTATCGTTTAGAATAAATCATTATGAAAATTTGGTAAGTGAATAATTGAGTCAATTGAGCAATTTCTGTCTGCCGCAAGATACCTATCAATATTTAAAATATACATGCATTCTCATTAATATCTGGCTGAGGAATGATATAATATATTATTTTTACTATATTGTTCCATATTAAAGCTATTAAACATACAGCAACTTTAAACAAATCATAATAAAATTGTGAAATATATTTCGTTATTTAGGATTTTAAAAGAGATCTCTATAATACATAAAATATAATTTTCTTTCTGAAAGTGTTCAATATTAGGGTAAGGATGTTTGAAAGTCAATGGGAGAATAAATGTGTATCATTACAAATGCTTCTTTGTGAAATGGAGTCTCAAAAGTATGATCTTTCGATCTCATAGTTAAAGAGTGCAGCTCGTGAACAGTGCAATGTGATGCAATTATTTAACCATTAATATCTGACTACATCTAAAAGACGGTTTTGGGTCGAAATTCACAAAATTTTTTTTATGGTTTTACTTTAAAGCCCATTTATTTAGCTTTCTAAATCTGGGTTTATTTTATTTTTACGATGAATAGAAACTGAGATATAGAATTTTTTATAAAGCACGGTAGCTAAAAACGAAACCGGAATTTGGCTGTTTTCCCTCGTTATACCCAATACACCGCACTCTGACGTATAAATTAATTTGCTTTTTATTTATTTCGATTAATTATACACTCTATCTGCAAGTCATGTGAATTTGAATAAGATTTTGAGTTTCGACAAGCTACTATGAACATTTTTGCCAAAATGCACATTTGTGGAGTTACAAAATTCACGTTTTGGGACATCGATAGCTTAATTGTTGTTTAATGATTGCTTTTATGGTCTTAAAACAGTATTTCATGAACTGGGAACAATTCCTGGCTAACATATACATTGAAATAATATCTTAACCTCAATAACCATAGAATCATCACTTCTAATAGATTGTCTTTGGCAGGAACAAAAAACGCTAGAAAAAAATTACGGGCTCTCAGAATGAAAAAATGTGATAAGATTCTGAATAAAGAAGGCATATCCTACAAATGTTACAAATTTCAAGAGAAGTTAAATAAATATATTTTTAATGAAAAGCAAATTAAAACTTTAAAAGCGTTTTTTGGAAAACTTATATTTCGTCAAAAGTCACTTACGCAAAACACGATATCTCAAAACATTATCTACATATTTCCTTGAAATTTTGTATATATGTTGTCTTAAGTGTAGTAACGGCAATGAACTAGACATATAGTTTTGAGATGAATAGTTTTTGATTTAGAGCTGCTAAATGTTGATTATACCTATGCATTTTGTGAAATTTTGAATAAGAGAATACTCGACTGGCCATAACTTTCCTGTAAATGCAAGTATTTCTTAGATCCTAGTTCATTGCCTTCACCATAGCTGTAAATGTTCTGTGTAGAGAAATAATTTGAATATATGGATTAGAATTTCTGCTAGAGTGTTTTGCTTTTTGCTCTAATTTTACCCCTTTTTTACCTAAATTATCCCATTTTACTGAATCTCAAGTGACATAAAATTTCCTGACTGGTATTAATGGTTGTTTTGAATCATATTGAGTCAGAAAATGAACTGAAATTGCACATTAAAGCGCTTTTTCAAAAATTCGTTCCCGCACGTTGTCAGATACCTTAAATGACATGCATTGATGTTAATTTATATTTTTTCTTATATTTAAGAATTAGGCTTTCAAAAAAACCAAAGGCTAAAAAATAAATAATTAAATAAAAAGATATGATATTTTAAAATTCTTTTAGGATTTTCTAAAAATATTTCTCTTTCTTAAAACCTTTTTTCTGTATAAAATGATATTTTTTCCCTTTTGATTTTGCAACAAGTTTGAAGTTTGAGAGAGGTTGTTTATGTGTCGCCACACAATTTTGTATCGCGGTCAGATAATTTTTTAATCAAATTTTAATTTATTTGCTACAAATCAAATTCATATTTTCCTTGAAAGCTGCGTTGATATATGCATATAGGACTTCCATGAGTTAACATAAGCAGTTAAGTTCATGTAACAGATGCTGTGTAAAAACTCCATATCGGTTGAAAGTCAGCTGTTTTTGAAAACATGCTTCATAAAATTTTTTTAAAATACTTGAAAAAAGAATTGTCATTGATTTAAATGTGATAACAAATTATGTCAAAGGCCCTTTCTTTTTATGGCAGATCCAAGCATGATAAAAAGAAATAAAATAAAATATTATTTATAATTCCATTCATGCACCCGAAAAACAGCTCTAATAAATATACCGCCATAAAAAGAGAACTGACATATATAGGCCGAAACAGACACTTGATATATCACTGCAAATAAATTCTCTTTTAAATATTGTCAATTGTAAGTATGATATGACACATTATCCGGAAATGGAAATTCTGAATATTTCATATTTAGACTGTTTAAAACATTATTCGTGATGCGGAACTCAAAGAATTAAAAATAGTAAATAAAAAAGTTATATCGGTTTTTTTCCCAGGAGTTTCTTTCAAAAACTGATCTGTCGAATATATGGTTAAAGATTTAATCTACTTTTTTCTAATTTTAAACATATTTTTGCAATCTAGCATAAAAGAAATAAGATTACTTCACTGAGAATATCAATATGGTGCCTTCGTCTTTTTTTATTTAGTAATAAAAAGATAGCTTTAAAAGAAATAAGTCTGTCTAAGTCTTGCAACCCTCGAAAGTACAGAGAGTGAAGATTAGATAAGTCTAACCGAATTTAGTTCCATCTAATGAAAAAGTTTAGGCTTTGGAAAAGCAACAGTACTAACAAAGTTTGGAAATACTTTTAGAAGTAACTGAGTTGAAAGCAAAGTATAAATGATAAAGAAAATACAGTTATTGCTAGGAAGATTGAGTTTAGTATTTATATATGATATAATAGTATTTTATTTAATCATCATACTGTTTATTTGCATAATTAGTGGGATGATAGATTTAAAAACAAGTGGAAAATATTCAAAATATAAAATTTCTGTTTTAGCCTTTAATCTTCAAAATGCGGGCTAAAATGTGAATGAAATAGCATTATATTATATATTGTGAAATAAAATGAATAGTTCCAATTGGATTCAAAGGATTAAGTATATATGATGTGACTTTTCTTAAAACGATATTATTTTCAGCTTTAAATGAGTAATTGTGTTGGAAATTATACTTTTTCTTTTTTAATACACAGTTTTAATAAAACATTATTATGACTAACACCCTGGACAGAATTGTTCACTCCTACATTTTTGAATGATTTCTCCAACCATTTCGAATCCGTTAATTTTTCAGACAAAAAATTACGTGTATTATCAGTTTTTCATATGGGGAAAATTTCTAGGAAACTCTTCAACTTGTTTTTCTTTTAATTGACTTGACAATATGTAATTGCAACTGTAAAAACTATCTAAAAGTCGTATTTTATTATTGTTGATATGGAAGGAAAATTTTGCTAAACAGAAAAAGTATCACTTCCTTTCTAACAAATTTATAATATTTTTCTCAGCTCTATTTCAGCTTTCTGAAAACTGGAATTATAAAGAGCTGAAAGAGTATTAATTTATATGGTATAACTGTAATTCGTATTGCTTATAATGTATTACTTGCTGCATCAAACTTTACATTACTTTTCCAAATAATCTAATTATTAGAAAAGAAATATTTTAATACAACAAATTTAATTCATCTTTATTTTCATAATGTTTTCACCTACACATACAATTTTAACGAAAATTATAACGAAAAAAAATTTGGATGTTGTGCGCAATAATAACTCATCAAATCACTCAAACCTTTCCCTAGTAACAGCTGTTTTCTTTCTATTATCTAATTCTTTCTGATTTATTTTTTACTAAGTTCATTTACTTTGTAATAAATACGTTACTCAGTTAAACAAAATAGTCCAAAATATTAAAATGCCACACAATTTTACAACAAGTATGATTTTGAATCATGAAATTTATTT
>BGPR01041869.1:0-13475 GCA_013235015.1 Araneus ventricosus | reverse complement strand
CCGAGTCCAAGAAACACAATTTTGGAATTATGTCTGTCTGTGTGTCTGTGAACATGATAATTCGAAGGTATGTGGTCTTTACACATAATTTGTAGGTTTCTATCAAATTTTGGACAAAATCTGTCCATGGGAAGTCAGTCTGTTTGTATGTCCGTGTTCATGTGAACGCGATAATTCACAAACTTAAATAGCTAGGTGGATAAAATTTGGTATACATTTTTATCATCGGGAATGTAGGTTTGTATCAAATTTTGGACCAAGTCTGTCAACGTGTTGACTGTCTGTCTGTATAATCGCATACATTTAAACGCAATAACTTCTTTAAAAAATGCTTTGATGAATGAAATTTGGTATGTGGCCTTCTTACCTTAATGATAGATTTGTGTCCTATTTTTGTGTCAATTGGTTAAAGAAAAGACGTTCAAATTGCAAATTTCGTTTTCTTTATCTTACACCCAGCCCTATTGGTAATCACGCCGGCTTCTAATTCCATTTCCGCGTTAGTCGACCTTCGGAAACCGTGGTATAACGTTTCGCTTATTTTTTTTTCCCACTGCGTTTGGGGTTCTTGTTCGTTTTACTGCCTTTTAGCTTATTTTTTTCTCTACATGTGTTAGGAATATACGAGAAAGTTTAGGGGAGACCACTCCCGCTGGTTTCTTTCAAGAGGTATCATAGAGGTTAGAAACAGCTATGATAGTACTTCTTTAAAAAAAAAAACTTTCTTTTGAATATCTATAACAGTGATGGCGAATCTTTTTGAGAAGTGGCTCAAATTTTGCTCATTATTTTTTTTAATACTAGTCCGGTGGTCACTAAGTCAGTGGTGTCACTTCGAAAGCAGGTGTAGGAAAAAGGATACCACCGATTGGAAACACTGATGCAACGAATATGAGAGCCAAGTTTATGACCGACTGTCGCGGGGAGATTGGTTGGGCTCACCTGGGTGAAAAACCACGCTGTGATCCCAGGAAATGAGCTCGCCACCAATTCGCCAAGCTGGCAACCACTTATGGAGAATTAATGAATCTCCCACTTCCATACTCATATCTGAAATTACAGTTAAAAAGAATTTTATTGGAGGGTTGGAATGATTGTTACACCCAATACCAATCTACATCAGGGACCCGGATCAGGGCTTACGTGCCTCGTGTGGATGAAAAAATGTTAATATTTAATAAATATATCTTATACTTTTTTACGGGACATGGACCTTTCCCATGCTATCTCAGCAGATTTAAAATACTATCTTCCCCCTATTGTGAATGCGGGCCCTTGGTGACCCCGATCATTATGTATTTGAGTGTTGCTATACAAATGAGTTCCACCTTGGGAGACCCATAGAGAATGCTAAGCCACTGTGGCTCGAAAACATTTTGTCTTGCAAAATTAATCGTGGCAAGCTGATCTCTTGTTTTAACATTAGCGAAGCTATCTCGATCGACTGTGTTCAACGTAAACTCTTTTAAACTTTTAACTTTAAATTTTAACTCTAGCAAATTTTCTATTCATTTTTTAACTATGTCATTTTAATCACTTTTGCCCCATTTTATTAAGGTGTTTTAGATTTTTACACCCTGTGTTTTTATGGTGTATTGTTTGTGTGTATGTGTTTTATGTGTTTGGATTTAAATTGACTTTTTTTTAACAATTGTTTGGTTTTTTTTATCTAGACTGCTGTTTCTACACTCTGGCATTTTGTGTATATTTTCTCTCGGCCGTTTTCGGCTGATTGAGTTGTGGTAAATTGATTTTGCTATTTATATTAATTTTTAAATTTATTTCGATGTATCTTTGTTCACCAATGTTTCGGTGTAGTATGTAATTCTTTTGAACATAATAAGAAAAACTTCCCCTCCGGGCCATGTAAAGCCTTAAGCCAATTTTGGCAGGCTGGTTCGGAGTGGGTAGTGAATGAATGAATTAATGAATGACCGACTGTCATGAGTCATACATAGATGCAAGATGACATAGGTGCACAAGATGACATAGGTGCAATGATACGATTGAAAATCAATTATCCAATGTCCTCTTGGAAACATTTTTCTTATACATTCGACATCAGATATTTATACTTTAATTTTTAATATCTTCGATCGTCTGTTCTCTCTTTTATGATATAAAAAATAATTTTATAAAAATCAAGGCGTCGGTCATTTAAAACGCCTTCGTGAGTCAGTGTCACGGAAGAAACCACACGAAAAATCAATGGCCCACGGGTCAAAGGTTCGCCACCACTGATCTATAATATTAATATCTATAATTGCCTTCGAAAAAATCATTTCTTTTGAACATCTATGATATTAATAAAATATATGTGGAATTTCTGCCAGTCACTAAGAGATGGCGTAGCGACTCTCGTAAGTCATACTGTAACGGCTCTATGCAGGGTTGCCATATTGGCCTTTTTTCAAAGCCCATGGCTTTAGGAATTTTCATTTGGCCTTAAATTCATTTTTGGCCTTTTTTCGCTTTATTTTCGTTAATGACTTTTTGAACAATTTTTAATTACTTATTCTATTGTTTTAAATAAATTTTTGTTAATACACATTTCAAATGATATATAATGAGCTGTCAAACGAAATAGCTCCTGAATAGAACAAGGATGTTTTAAATTTCTTTCACTTAAATTTTAGTTTAATAATAGAACATTGAACGTATGCCTATCAAGTGGGATTCGTTTTCATGAAAGATAGTTGTTATTCTAATAGCAAATGATGTTTTCAATTAATTTGTCAAATTTGGCCTTTTTTGGCCTTATTTTTAAGAAGGTTTGGCCTTATTTTGCTATTTTGATCTAGCAACCGTGTCTCTATATCACTCAGAGTCAGAGGGGAGGCGAGAGGTGAGATCCGATGAGTAAGGCAAGCTCTCGCATAAGAGACTTCAACTGCCTTTAGCTCCCGCGACGGGAAGATTCCAGATCTCAATGTCGAGCAACTGACCGCACGTAGGAGGTCAAGCCTGAAGGATTGTCTGAGTACAGTGGTACGATGTGATAGCGTAGTGAACTCTCCGACACTGGATACCATTTCTGATTTCATCACCAAACCTGTAACCATAGCACCTGTAAATGTTGCATCATCATCAGTTTTTGTCAACATAGTGCTAATAAATAGATGTGTTACGTCAAATGGGGTGATTGGTATTATTTCAAACCATCATACCCACATATACGTCACTGAAAGAAGAAAATCGTTTGTTTTCAATATCGATACTTCAACAGAATGTAAGCATGTTTAAGAACCCCTCTCACCTCGCCTTGCAGGAAAATGTTAAGGAAAATAAAATGCGGCACGTTTTTCATTCCGTGCTATTTTTTGGCTCCACCGCTTAAATGAGAGTATAGCATTTTTCCCCTTACCTATTAATCAGTATCTCCGGATGTAGAGAAAGGTTTTACAAAGCCTAAAACTCCACTGAAATTGTCAATCGGATGGTATAAATAACGTTTACCACATGAAATGAGATAGCAGCATCAATGTCAAAAAATAATGCAGTATGAAAATTTTAAAGCAGAAAAATAAGGATAAATATTTAAAACAAACTTAAACGTTGCAAACATTGTATAAATAATTAAAATAAGCAAGGAAGCTACAAAAAAACTATAATAAATTACTTACTGCGTTAATAGATTCTAACAAAAGCAAGAAGGCTACGATTGTTAGCACCCTGAAAAGAAAAAGCAAATGAATAAGAAATCAAATATACGCTGCAATGTATAATTTTTAACGAAAAATTTATAAAATTAGAGTCCAAGAAAATTTTACTGCACTTCCCAACTGGTGGAAAGCATACGCTTGAGGAACTTCCGCGACGTTTAAAAGAAAACAAACAAAACAGAAGGTAGCAATATCTTCAAAATCTGAATCATCACAAATGTAAGCAATTTTGAAGCTGACTCATAATAGTAAATAATTATTCACAATATAAATATTGAAACACGCTTAATCCTAATATAAACTATCTTGCATTCTTTAAACTCGATCTGAAAAAAAATTTGTTGTGTTCTCCCCTTAATTTTCTTATATATTTCCATAATATGGCATGTTTTGTGTTTAGGTTCGTTGTATAATGAAGAAAATAGCATACAATTTGGAACTCTTCCCATTGAAGGATTTGGATCATAACTTCACACAGATCAACAATTTTGATATAAGAATCACGCCAAATTTATTTATTTAGCTCATCGCGTTTTTTTATTTATCGTGTTCATATAGACATTAACGACCCAGTTCACCATCGAAGTCGGAATCCAGACGTGCTTCTATTGGTGGACGGATAGACAGACAGAAACACATACATAATTCCAAAAATATATAAATATTTTTCAGACTCAGGGAAGAAAGAAGCGTGGGAATTTATATCCAATTATATCTTTTTATTGGTCAATTTCTATATTTTCATACATTAATTTCAATTTGTTTATTGTCATTTCACCAGCGTTACCTTTCGGATATTAAGTACAGTAGAACCCCGGGAATCTGAACCCTAGGAATTCGAAATTTCGAATAATCCGAAAATCTTTATTAATTTTCTGAAAAAATTTTACTGAAAATAAAAGGAAAATAACAATTACGAATCTGAAACAAAGCTAATTTTTATTCATACCTTAAAAGAAATATTCGAATTTGTCTTTAAAAATGAATACAGCACTTTAATTAGTAGAAACAAACTAAGAAATCTTTTTAACTTCAACATGTATGCCATTGTACCGTGCAAATCACCGCGTGTTCTTTCCGTACGCTTTCACAGAGCACCCAGAGTCAACATTTGATACATCAAGAGTATTTTACCGAATTTCTCGGATAATCCGAATTCTCCGGAATCCGAACAAAGTTCAGCCCCAATTAGTTCGGATTCCCGGGATTCTACCGTAATTAAAGTTTAATCCAGCATGAAATAAATTGTTAGCTATAAAAAATCATTCACATTCGAGTTTTTGTGTCGATTAAACAATGTGTAGCTTTTTCACACAAATTTTTAAAAGTTTGAGCGAAAAAGTTGCACTAACCAAACTGACTATAGTTAAAGCTACACTAACTAAACTATCTACAGTTAAAGTTGAATTAACTAACGACAATTAAAGTTGCAAAAACAAAACCACACTAGCTTAAAAATAAATTAAAAAGTTAGGTAAGTTTTTGTTTATATTATATAATTTTTAAAAATATCTATTTATTTTTCTCTGATAAAGATTTTATTTGTTTGAGAGGTAAAAAATTCATATATCAGTGTAATTTTTATTGATTTTCATAGAAAAGTTATGAATGGGGTCACGACTCCTTACTGCAAGGGAAATTCCCTAAGAAACATAAAGGATAGTCTCTTTCAACTTATTAGCGGTGTAAAGCGTTGTTTGTTAGCTTATTTCCGAATTACATCATAAGAGATCTGATTTCACTCCAGAGGCACAAAGAGTTCTTATGTTTAAACATCGCATATGACACGTGACGAAATCTGACGGTTGTAACAAGATTACTTCCTATGTGACGTTATTTATGTGACGGGTGGCTTTTTTAATGTAACTACTGAGTCATGAATTTGCGAAATTAGCCAATTTGAAGAATCCTATAAACAAGGTGCAGAGTTCCAAAACTGATCTAAATGGAACTATTTACAATTTATTCTATAGTTGTGCTGCTAAACCAGGGGTGGGTAAATAATTTTAGGAGCCAGCAAAAAAAATTAAGAAAGAAAGTAAGAAAAATTTCGGCTGGTTGTTTATGTAATTCATTATAAAACTCAATACAGATTCAAAAAAATATTATTTAAAAAATTATTTAATAATAATGCGGTGACTGCATTTCTAAACACTATATTTTGCTATAAATATATCTTCCTGCTATAAATATAGCATTTCTAATAACTATAAAATTTCTAGATTATTATTTTAAAATCTGCGACGGGTCGCATTTGGATTTGGCCCGTAGGCCGTAGTTTACCCATCACTGATCCAAGCCATTTGTTAATTTCAGAAGCGGGTTAGGCTTAATAAACGTTCTTTATTAATTAATGTTAACATATTGTTAAAATCATAATAATTCTGAATGAAAACTGCCAGGTGTACACTATACATGCATTTCATTCTGAACTGCAAACAATTCGTTTTTCGTTCAATAAAAATTTTGTGTAATAAAAATTAATTAAATCTTTTTTATCAAAAAAGTGAAATAATTATATAAACTTTACAATGAACAAATCTGATATATAATACACATCGATATTTAAAGAATACTTAAGTAAAAGTTGAAGAAGGTTTATGGTCAGGATAAACGGAAAATACGGACTAAGATGGATTTAATGAAACTGCACAAACAAAGCACAAACTTTATATGAATAAACACAAGTAGATGTTTACAAAACTGAAGTTTCTTCTTGAAAATTTTGGGAATACTAGCAAAAAATATTCGACACTTATTTAAAGCCAGTATTGAAGATATATTTCCCTTGGGGCTTCCCTTTGAATGCTTCACTCAGTGCTCTAAAAAACTGATTTGCAGTAAATTCATTTTTACTTCATCGAGAAGGAAAACGCCAACATTTCTTTGAACATGCATTCTTATTTCATCTTCAAAATTCTTTCCATTCCATTAAAATTTGCTGTTATAAATAACTATAAATAAGGATGATGATTTTATTGAGACACCGTTTTTAAGCTCAAAGAAAACCCTTTCTTGCGTTTTAATATAATAACTCCAGACATTCTAAATGCCAAAATATTCCGACGGTATTTGTAAAGTAATTTTTAAAACACAGATGCGAGTTCTTGTGTGCTACATTAAATAAAAATTATAAAACAAATGGATGAGAAACATGTGTATTGTATAGCAACGGATTCGAAAACACTCCGCGCTTTTGCGCATGCGCCGGGCGGGGTTATTTTCATCAAAATAGGGGAAAGTGAAGAATGGAAGGGTAATGTTTACATTTTACTGACCGTGATCTAACAAAGAACTCCAGAAATGCGCTCATATGACTCATTGCCTGACACCCCTTTCCGGTGTAAAATCGTCCAAAAGTGATAGTCTCGGAATCCGTTGCTGAACATTATTACTGAGCCAATAAATGTCAGTTTAAATAAATAAAAGGATTTTTCATCCTTTTTCTGTTTTTAAATTCATTGCTAAGTGAATAAAAATTTGTAGTAATTTTCATTGTGATAATTCCTAAATGTAAATACACCGAACTCTAACCAATTGCAAAAATTTGGGTAGCCATATATTTTATTGATTGCAACGCATTTTACAAAATAATGAACATTCTTATAAAAATTTAAATAACATTGTTGAATAATACTTTATTTATTTCATCAATGGTAACATAGAAAAATCAAAATAACATTCATCAATATAACATAAAAAAAATTGCGCATCTATATGTCTATTATATTTTTCATATGAGTTCTTGATTAAAACATTAATAGATTTTGTAATACTACATATTTTCCATTTCATTTACGTTAAATTAGACCATCATTTTTTCTTTATTGTAACATGAAAAAATATTAAATATAAAAAAATGTATTAGTCACTATTTGTTTCATAAATTATCGTTTATACTTTTCGTGAAATTATTTTACTTATCAAAATAAGGTTTATTTTTATAATAAAAACATTCTTATTAATACAAATATATATGATAAAAAAACAATATATGCAATACATAAAATATATATTATATGAAATATAACATTTGAAGAATCATTAAGAAAAGAATAAGATAAAAATGTATCAACGACTTTAAAATTTTTTAAAAAAATTTGTCCTTTTCTTTTAAAACAAATATTTCGATAGAATTCTTTAAATGTTTCCTTTTCTTAAAATCTATATACTGTACAGTAAATCTGGTAAATTTCAAAATTTAACAATTAAAGTATATTAAAAAATTATATATTTTAAAATAATTGATACTTTCTAAGCAAAATATCAGTAAAAAGATGTTTAAATATATATCTTAAAAATTTTGATGAAAGCAAGCGCTGTAATTTTTAATTAAGCATAAAAGGTAATACGTAGAAGACAATAATAAATGTTTTAAAATCTTAATTTGCTGGCAATTTCAAAGATGGTGTCTTGTTTATGAAGCAGGGAGATATTTCCTTTTTTTTTTCATAATCCTCTTCTCTTTTATGTAATAGAATTTTAAAAACATGCTAAATGTAATGAATATATTAATATGTATTCGAACGAATATTATAATAATATGTGAGAACAATAAATTAAGAATATAGAATAAATCTACAAAAATAAAAGCAAAATATATAAATAGTTAGTAGTTTATAGAAATCCAAATTACTCAATACCGTTTCTTCTTATTTTACTCACAAATACTATGGAGCATAAGAAAGGTTTTAAGGAAAGTTTCATGACAACTAATAAAAGAATTAATTTTTTATTAATTAAAAATTAAGTTTTCATCAATAGGAAAAATTTTGTCTTTACTTTTGACATTCCCATTGAATGAAAATGTAGGTATTTAACATTATTTTATTTATTTACCTCGTATTTGACACTTGCAATATTTAATTAAATTTTTATCATTGTTTAAAAATCAATAATTACATATGGAAAGAATTAGCTTTCAGTCGCTTTTAAAAATCGTTTTGAACAGTCTGAAATTTTTTAAGAAGCAATAAGATTTAAATTTTTTAATTTAGAAGAGTTAAAACATAAAAAATATTAGATTTAAAAGATAAAAAGAAACATTTAGAGCAAATGATATTCACGATAAGAGAGTTTGTGTATTACAATGTTTTACATTTTAGTTTTTGTTTAACAAATTTCATATCTATATTAATGGAAAAAATTAGCTTCCGGTGATTTGTAAAAATCGTTTGGTACAGTCTGTATTTTTTCGTAAAACTACGAAGATTAAAAAATAATTTGTTGCAACTAATATTTACATTTTAATTTATATAAATAAAAGCAAAAATTAATAATTAGTTCGTACGCTGTAAAAGTTCAAACTAATAAATGGATTTTTTTTAAACTTTTCTCCACAAATACTATGAAGCATTAGGAAAAATTTAGAGAAGGTTTCACGGAAATTAATTTAATACTAAGTTTGTTCATAAATTAAAAACAATGTTTCCATGTATAGTAAATATTATTTTATCTTTAATGTTACTAATCTTGTTAAATGAAAATATCATATATATTTTAAATAATTTCATTTATTTGTCTCTGAGCTGTCACTCCCAATTTTTAATTAAATCTTGTATCATTCTTTAAAAATTATTGATAATTTTTAATATCCGCCTTCAGCGGTTGTTGAAAATCGTTTGGTACAGTCTGTAATTTTTAAAGAGATTTAAAAATTGTTTAGAGCAAGTGATATTCTCATTTTAGTTAATAATAAAGTTACAATGTTTGGACGAAAGTTTGGTGAAATTCATATTCTCATTTTAATTAATAATAAAGTTGTGAAGGATAAAAGGATCTTTTGTATTATAACTCAAAATTTGCCGATGATATCCACAAAAATACAATATTTTCATTCCGAGTAACGCCTGGTATATCAGCTAGTATTAGAACAAAAATTTGAGAGGAATGAATGAAAAATATAGAATAAATATTAGAATAGAATATGAGAAGAATGGATGAAAATACAAAATAAATAACAGAATAGAATATTAAGTGAATGAAAATTTTCATAAGCAATATTATTTTTAAAAAATAAAGAGATGACCAAAAAAATGTATACAAAGAGGATAGATACACCTACTGAGAATTTTACCAATTATTTTCAAGTTTATCAATCAATCCAAAAGAAATATTAAAGTTAAATATTTAATGTACACTTATACATATATTACAGAATATATGAAAAGACTTTCAAAAAGTATAAAGGAAGAAGTTGACGCATGATTTTTTATAGTTATATTAAAAGCCTTATCTTCGGGCGAAGTACACGCTGTGTTCAATATGGTAAAAAAATATAAATTTCATCAACTCTACAGTCTTCAGCAGGTCATTCCTTTTACATTCAAATCATCAAACAAACGATGAAATAATTTAATAAGCTTACTGTGTTAAAGCAAAGATAGATCTATATTGAAATTCGAAATAATTTTCACTCATATTATATCAACTAGCTTAATTGTTATATTTTTTGAAGTATCTGTCTGTTATGGGCGCACAAAATAAAATTATCATCATAATAGAGAGGAACAAACAATGAAATTTTCTTAAGAAAATGCATTTTTTATTTAGGTTTATTTGTTAAGAACGGTCCAAAAATATTTTCAGAACGGCATTTATCTCTACTAATCATAAAGGAGAATGTGTGTGTGTCCGTGTGCCTGTGTGTTGGTCCTCTACAGGGCAGACCGCTAGACCTAGAGCTACGAGATGTGGCACAAACATACTTTAAAGGGTGGGAATGTGCACCTTACATGACATGGTCAGTTATTTGACTCCATTAGGAACATTTATGTAGACAATGAACAGAAGAGGTCCCAGGTCACTAATAGAACATGGGTTAAATGTCTACCACAATCTGAAGTTTAAAATTACGTTTTTAAGAGAACCATAAATATAAAATGATGCAAGATTCAATTGAAATAATATTCCCGGCGAACAAGCTGGTCGCCGAAGGCGGATAGTAAATAATAAAATCTTCCTTGATCATTGAATATTTCATCACACCTTAAACCAACTAATCATTAAAGGTTAACAACCATTAAAGTCCCATGTGTTAAATTATAGGTTGTAACTTTAATTAGTAGAAATTTAATTCTCATCTAAAATTAAGAGGCTTCGTTCGCATGAAAACTTTTAAATCTGTTATCCATATTTTAAATTTTACTGTCAAATTTTATTTAATCTTTAAATCCGCCAATTTGGAAACAAAGCAGAACTAAGACAAAATTCAAGAATAGCATCAAAAGTTTTCAATTCTTATGACTAACATTTGAAAATTTCATGAATCAGCGATTCATGATGCAACCCCTTTTGCTCACATCTGTCTACCATAAGCTGCCCTTCCGCTAAATAGTACCTTCTTTCAGATAAGGAACACTCTTTCCGTTAGTCAGCTAGCAGATGCTTATGGAGGAATTTTCCTAACCAATTAGCAGCAGGGCCGGATTTACACATCTTTACATCCTACGCCAAAACATATTCTACGCCCTAAGCCTACGTATAATCTGCGCCCTTCTAAAAAGAGTTTATATATAATTTTCAATTTAATATACAATAGTTTATCTTTGAAACATGTAATCACTTAATACAATCTTTATAATCCTTAAACCGCATTAAATTTTACATTCAAAATTACACTACTTATTAAATAACAAAACATTAGCACCTGCAAAAATTCTCCATCGAATTTCTCTAAATCGTGTGAAATACCTACCAGAACTTCTTCGTTCGCACTTTTGTCCGTGAATAGCCTTGAAGGGTCATTAAAGTAGAAAGATCTTATTAAATCGATTTCAGTGCAAAGGCAAGAGACGGTAAAGAGACGAAAAATTGTGCCGTATAATAAATTTAATGTAACAAATAAAAATTTCTAAAACATCATATTGTAGGTCCTTTTCAAAATAATACTGAAAAGTTGTAAATATTTGGTTGTTATTTCTTCCGTATATGCGCCCTAGGCCATGGCCTAGGTTTGGCCCTGTAGGAAATCTAGCTCTGATTAGCAGTTTCTAAGAGTTTAAATTAAGTTACCTAATATTCTGAACTTGAATTTGAGACGCTGGGGGATGGATTACTGGACATGATTAAGAAAAACTAATAAATAAATAAAGTAAAAAATAAAAAAATTCAGCAACAATGAAAAGCTAAATTATAAAAAAACAATCATTTTAAAACGGCAAGAGATAAAAATACATAAATAATGTATTTTACTACTACTTTCAATATTTGTCTTTCAGACTGATTCAGTCTACATTGGCTATGGCAGACTGACCGAATTTTTCGAACTGGGTGTGGTAGAGTGTCCGAATTTTTAACTAATAACTAAAACTAAATTTTTTAGTCATTAAATCCACTAAATCGTTTTTTAAACGAACTGTTTACTGATAGGAGTAAAACCGGACAATCTGGAACACTTATTGCAAATTCGGGACAACCCCAATTATTCGGGATTCTCGGTCAATTAAATTTAACCCTTTCTAAGGTCGTGGGCCTTACCACCAAATTCATCAATTTTATAACACTCATGGTAAACTATTTTACTCCTTCAGATAAGAGCTGCTACCTATTAATACACGCGAAAAACATTAATAAACTCTTTGACAACATAAGGTGGTTTTAACAATAATAATTAATTATCATTATTATTATTTTGTTTCTGTAATGTGGCAACATGAAAAACTGAAAAGAAGATTGACGTAAGTTCTTGCCAAATTTGTTGACGAAACAAAACCCTTGATGTTTCAGTTTCTTATCTCAAACCGTAACGAAGTGTCTTTATTTGAAAATTAATTATTAAATAATCATAATAATTAGCAAATCAAACTAGTTTTATCTAATAACCTAAATGAATTTCTTTTCTAAATCTGTCATTCTAAGACAACACCAAATCCAAACATGCGTAATATAAAGTACGAGACAAGGGTTTCACATTTTTCAAATAAATATGAAATAGAAAAAAACAAAATAGCAAAAATACGGATATTTTTTAACACAATTTGAAAGAAATTTCTTAAACCCTTGACTTAAGAATTTATTTTAAATGTATTCCTATTTTGGACATTTATTATTATTTCAATTCCTATTAGAAAATAAGAAACATTTACAATACTCATGCGTGTCCAGGTATTTTTTTTGGGGGGGAGGGGGGTAAATTAATTGCTACTTTGACTTAATTACAGATTTAAATATCAAAAATTTAATAATTCTATCCATGAGTCAGACGCATAACTGTATGCGTAAGGGGTGAAAGCTACATCCAGGAAGAAAACTATAACAAAAATCTTCTGTCTACAGAAATTTCTTTCTAGGCATAATCCAATATATTACATAACAGATCTTATTTTTAAATGAGATTAAACGTGTTTTCACCACTAACAACAGGCTTCATAATGGGTTATTTGTTATTTAAATAGTTCATCAGAAACGGCATACTTCAACTGTTTTATGAGTATTACATTACATGGTGTGTGAAAAATCACTGTTATTTCACTTGTCAAAATGGCTCTTCAAACATTCTTATTTAGAATTCAACTAGATTTTTTCCCCTATAAAACAACGTGTTTTCTAGTTTATCCCATTTTCCGTATGCTTTACAAGTTCATGAAGCTTGATTTAATCCTGTCACATCGAGCGAGGCGGTCCGGGGAGGTCTAGAAATTTCGCCTTAACATCGACAAAAGCCAGTCTGAAGCGGTTGGTTTCTTTTTAAGGAGCATTAGGTTCTGAGATCGCTTCGGAGATAAACGGTAAGGAGATAAGCTTCGCGCTAGAGGGGCCACTTATGCTTGCCCATCACAGCCCATTTTCATGCGCCTTACGGGAAGGTTATAA
>BGPR01041868.1:0-13475 GCA_013235015.1 Araneus ventricosus | reverse complement strand
CAGATATAATTTTTGTATATATATATATATACAAAAATTATATCTGAGAAATAAATCCATATTCTGTTACTTATAAATTAATACTTCAAATGTGTTACCTTATTTTCATTTAACCATTCTTGTTGTACTTAAATACACATGTTACATCGGGACACTACAACAAATCATCTAAAAAATAAAAGTAAAATAAAATTCATGAGTTTGATTCAACTATTACAACTTTTTATTTAATATATAATTTTATTAAATTTTTAATAATTACTTTAAAATACCTTAATTTAAAGGTTTCATTGATTATTTCAAAAAAAAATCGTTTATTCCTCTGTTTTCGAACATAGCAAAATGCAGTTTGAACCTTGTTCAAAAAAGGAATAGCTTTCGCGAAAGAGACATAGTTGCAACTGCACATAGAACTTTGTCAAAGAAACACTTTTATTATATAAATAATAAGGGTAATAGTACGAGGTAATAGTAAAAAGTTCTAAATAAATTCAAAATTTATTGGAAAAGAGATAACATTTTGTATCTTGATAAATGAAATGGCAGGCACTAGTTGGTTTATTATAAATGTAATACAGCATTATAATATTCGCTATCCTGCACAGGCATGAAGGGAAAAGCTTTCTTTATATCTTTATTTGTTTGATCACTTATTTTTGTAGTCTTTTAAAAGCTGGGTGTAATTTGTAACACACTCAAATTGCGGTTTTTATTATGTCTTTTTTGGTTTCATATGTATTTTCGAGTCCCACAAACCCCGCGTCTCTGCAAACTTGATATTTGCGGAATTTTCTGTGTCGTGCGATGTTTTTGAATTCACAGTTTGTAGGGTTTTGGTAAATTTCAAAACTGCCACACTAGCGAATGGCCCAATCTTATAATTTAGGAGTGTTACTGTTTCTTGAAAATCTTTAAAAGTTTTCAGACATAATTTCTGTGATACGCTGTAGCTTTTCAGGATTGACTTGTTTTAAAATTCTAATTAATCCGTTTGGAGAATAGAAATGAGTTTTGTTGATGACTTTTTCAATGTTGCTGAGAACACTATGAAGGTCTTGGACGCATGCGTGTCCTATTAAGAAATACTTCATTGTAATCGATTTTGTTTGAAGATTTTCTTTGAGAAAATGGAAGACTGAGTTTGAAATGATTGAATTTCGATTATGGTAAACTCACAAACCCGAACATGTAATCAAGTCAGTTTTGTCATTATCGCAATTCTGTCATTTCCCTCAGCTAGTGCGGTCAGTATTTTGTGAAAAGTACTAGCAATGTAATTACCAGCGCGAGCAGATAAATTTTCACTCTACAAATACATTATAGTACTTGTTTAGTTGGAGTCAAGCAGTGGACGTTTAATTTTCTCAGGTAGAAAAAGAGCTAATATTAGGATTTTGTAAGTCAAATAGCATTGCAGGCAAATCTTTGTTTTTCTTTTCCTCATGTGTTTTTCTTTTCCTCATCAGACTCTTATTTAATGCCATCCGTCAGTGTTTGAGTTTGTTTTTCCACTTTAAATTTCTAGCAAAGGTCACATCTGTAGCTTTTTGGAAGTGAAATCCAAGGTTAAACTAAGTGATATTCATATCCATATTCTCTTTTGGTAAGTGCCTTGCAGTAATGGGATTCTACTACTGGGAGGGATTTTATGTGTTCTCATACCAAAATTTACCTGGCGCTCCTTTGTTCCATTAGGTCCACTCTTTGGTACTGAGTTGTTGTGTTGATTTCCATATCTTTAGTTAAATTTGCAGTGCACACTGGCTTTTGCGATATAGATAATGTTCCTGAGCAGAAAGAATTGCATACCTGTATTTCTCTCTCTTCACAAAAAAAGGAAAAGTGCTTAAAGGAAAACTTCCTTCAAGACAACGTAATTTTTATTATATTCGTCTTATTATCTGCTTGGTCTTCATCTTTCATCCAATCAGTTTCGTCCAATTCGACTCGTTATTTCGTCTCATTTTCTTTGGACTTACCGTTAACAATTTGCATGTTGTGTTAATAAGAAAATGTCTTTTTTCTGTATCTGTGCCTAAATACTAAAATGAATCTTGAATATCTGAGTGTTCTGTGTCTGAAATGTTTTCACCACACTTGTGTTTTCTATTATTAGTTTCATTCTACTAATTTGAACTTGGTGATGACACTTTATTAAGCATTAAACGCCTTTTCTTCCAACTCCAGTTACCAAAAAAGAAAAAGTTTAGGCTGATAGTAGAGGGGTGGTTAAAAAATACTAAGCCTATAACGTGTAGAGATAGCTTTTTAATATAGTATATGCAATATACTATGAGTTAATAGTATACTCTTTATTAATACCGTTCTAATATTACAACATGAGACCTCAAACTCTGAATGAGACTTTCATCGCTGCTCTCAGTTAATGTGAAATGGATGAAATCCTTTTTACTGTTGGTGTAATTGAATAAATCAGGCAAACTTTCTAGTTCGCACTACTCATTTTTCATGTTGCTATGGTAAAGAATTTAACTTTATTCTATTATAAACAGTACAAAAACCTTTATAAAGAACACAAATCCCAGTTATAACCCAAACAAATTACCACAACCTGCTTAATTAATGATACAGCTGATCATAGATCACAGTAAAAGCAAATAGAACCTTGTCAAACCGAAAAGTATAAATATCGTCTGCAATGATTTAAACATGGCACACTAGTAGTTCGTTTATTTCCCACTAGAATGCAGGAAGAGTCGGTTCGCCGTGTAGATATAACTGAGTTTCATAGTATAAACTAATAATCTCTCTATTGGCAAAAATGACAGAACCTTGTCAAACCAAAGGAGCGATTTGTATTATATTAAAATAAGCGCATTTCAAGATTCTGATTTTCTATAGCATTCTCAGCAAAATTTAAAATTATTTCAATACAAAAGGAAAAAGACGTCTGCGTAATGAAAGGAAGAATTATTCATTATTCCAATTCCATTTATTGGATAGCAATTTCTGATGATTTTGTAGAAGTTTAGCATCACAAAATTCATAAAAGCAGCTCTATATTCTAATTATTAAAGGATTTTACAAATGCAATGGAGACTTCAGAAAGTGTAAATTATGAAATCAATTTAAAACCTTTTGTTGAAATTATTAGACTTATTCCCTTTTGAATACCAAAAATTTAATTAAGCTCATTTCTCAAAATCATTCTTTAACTTCAGTTATTTCAACTAACTATAATTTTCCTGTAAATATTATATATGTTAAGGAAGGGTTTATCATGTGGCATAAAATTTTAACTTAAAATACAGTGGAATTATAAAATAGATAAGCCAATATCGTATGTTGTCCGGATGTTATATTTTCCAAAATTATTTATATAGAAGAATTAGTATGCAATAAAATGAAATGTCAATAAAATCCATTTCTTTCAAGTTAATTTAATTAAAGTACATGAGATACTGTACTGTTATATTTGAAATTTCTATAAAAACTCTGGATAATCTGATGGTGATTAAAGAGTGTCGCGCACTACAATAATGCATTAACTTCAGTAATTCATAGAAACTACAAAGGGAACGGCATAACTTCTTTTAACTCTTAATAACGATTCTCTGTCCTCTCTCTTCAAACATAAAAGAAAAAAATTCTTTCTGTCAAATTGAGTGAGAGAAAAGTAGAATTTCTCTTTTGCATCGGTATATCATTTTGTTTTGAAATAAGGTTAAGTGAACCAAACTAGCAGTTGATATTTGTTTCCCTCTTTTTACCGATTTTCGTGTGCAAAAATGAAATTTATTATTCTCTTTCAGAAGTTATGTAGTACATATATTTTTGTAATGCTTTCATGGGCAATATATCTTAATCGTAGAAAGAAAAATAATTTATTCGTGCTTTTCTGCTTATCGATAAATTTTCGTAAGTGAAGATGCAAATATTAGGTATATCCATCTTGATTTCAATAGAACAATCTGCCTATTTTCCTATTTGTAACTACATTTCGAGAATAATAATCCATGTCTTTCCTTTCGCTGGAGAATCATCGCTCTGAAATTTATGGTATTCTTACGGTATGTTGCGAAAATTGTCTAACATCAGAACCTGAACTTCATTTTATAAATGGGAAATTTATAAAATGGATTACTTGGTTTTCTAATCGGAGATTATTCCTTACTTAATATTTTATTATAATACATAGTAAATAACATATAATCAATGAAAGACATTAAATCTATAAGAAATGGATCGATATCTTGAATTGAAGACGGAAATTTGATTTCGCTTGGATTATACATATTCAGGAAAGATTATATCATAAGGGAAAAGTAGTAAGGAAGGTAATTGCCATTGCTTGAAAGGAGAGTCTTTTTTTTCTATGTCTTGAAATCACTCCAGCCTTCTTTAGATCCACAGTACTCGGAATACTTGAAATTTGGCCTCTCAGTGAAAAAATACAACATCAAAACTCGAACTTAAAAGAATATTTTATTGCTGAATTTGCAATGAGTTTGGTTTTATTGATATCATTGTTGCTCATATGTATGTAGAAAATTAAACTGTTAGGTTTTCGAGGAAAGTTATCATTGATTTAAATTATATTTTGTTTCTAGTTTATAAATGTACAGCTTAAACTACACTGACAAGTCAACGCATTTTTAATCATAGCGGAATGCCAATATTTTACAGACATGTTAATACGCAGATATTCTTAATTTTGCATGACCATAGATTCTACGCTTTAAAATGAGAGGTTTTAAATGATGAACACCCATGTGTTTAAACGATAAGCATCTGATCGCGTGAAATCGCCATATCTGTCATTATAGGGTTAAGAAGAAACCATGAATTTTTTGACTTAAAAGCGTCATTTTGATTTGTATGATTTTTTATTTATTTATTGCAATGTTAAAATAATATTTAGGGAAGCAGAGTAGTAATTTTATAAAGTATTTTCCTTGCTTCAATTTTTTCTTACCCTTTCACTGACATAAACCAAGCTTTCGATTCAAAGCTACCGAGTTTCTTGAAAACGCCACCACAAAACACCAGCTGACGAGATAGAAAAAAATTATGATGATGGCTGGGAAATAATTTCACTGTCTCAAATTTAATGATGCACGTTGCCCATGGTTTAAGTACTTACAGTCAATTTCAGGTGAAGAGCGGAGAAATCCGAGCGCACTAAGGTAATTAATTGTTCAGAATATGATACTTATCTCTTTTTTGATATATTTGAACAAAATATTTAAGCACCAGTAATAAGTTTATTGCGCAAAAAAATCAATACTTAAAATGATAATTATTGAAATTTATGGAATTCTCTGTAGCTCTCGGTCATGCTCTACGACATGCATAATGAATAGTTACTTTCATGTCTTTCTCTGTATATTTAATTTGAGTTGTCAGCTACTAAATGTGGTAAAAGTAACTTTTCAAAGCTCAAGAAGGTACTTTATGGACAATAAAACCATACGTTATAAAGAGTAGCAAAATTAGATTTATAATTAATGTTGTGTTGGACATTTTCTTCTATACTAGAAAATGCATTAAAATGGTTTCCCTTAATAGTGTACTGATTTCTGTTGACATTTGGCTTGTGTTTAAATATCCCTAATTTCAGTGTTTTTGCATATGATAAAATTTGACGTATTTAAAAAAAATCTATTAAGTCTACATTCTTGAAAAAGCATTTTGCATTTTATATACAGGGTGGTCATAACGTTTTGGACGCATTTCAAAGATTAATTTAAAAAGAATTAACGTTACAACTGCGCTGTTTTTTTTAATGAGAGGGCAAAGAAAAAATGTTGTTTTAGATAGGTAGCATGCCATTACGGTGTTCTAAACGTGCCACAGTGAGAGATTTTCATACGCAACGGCTACCGATAAGCGGAAGCTGATGCGCGTTTTCTGGTTTCCTTTTTCAGTTTTTCTTGAATATCTTGAAAACTATTCATTTTTCTAATCACAATTGATGTAACAAATTAAAGAGCGTAAAAGTCCCTACAAACACATGTTTTTATTGTTCTTCTAGCTTTAAATGTTTCACAGATAATGGCTCTCAAAAATGGGATATGCCCAATAATTTACAACCACCTAGACCACCGTAACGGCGAGTTACCTAGCTGAAAAGATAAATTTTAAAATGCGCTCTCATTTAAAAAATAAACGTAGTTGTAACATTAACAGCATTTTTATATTAATTTTTGAAATGGATGTTATAATTGGTTTATTAGTTAATTAATGACCACCATGTATATTATTCTACAATCACAATGCTTTTGCAGTATTCAAGAAGAAAGCTTTTATCCTTATCTAATATTTTAACTATAATTATTGCCTAGGTATTTTTTATTTAACTATTTTTATTTAACTTTTATTTTATTAATCCAAAAACTATTGGCAAAATGAGAAATGGCGTGCAAATTATAGCAAACCTTGCAGCGAAGTTTTCGAGAAGTCACTCCGAAATTCGCGACAATATATGAGTTTCAAAGGATTAAGACATTTTCGAAACAGATCATTTGAGCATTTTAATGAAGTTTTATCCAAACCTATAATTTCGCTTTGGGGCGGTCCATAAATGATGTCACATTTTTTTTCAATATTTTTGACCCCTCCCCCCCTTGTCACATGTCACGCTATATTACATAAACATATACTTGTAGTTCCGGAAGAAAGCACTACGTTAAAGATCATATATCAAATTTTATTTTTAAACTTTAACTATGTGTTTTAATGACGTTTGTGAGCATAACAATACCAATTATTATATGTGTACTTATTTTGTATGAAAGAAGTTTAAGGTTTATAACAATAAACCTAATTAATATACAATAGTAATAAAATATTAATATAAAAGGGCAACTGAAAACAATAGTATTTTGGAATTTGATAGATTTTGCTTTAAATCTTATCTTTACTTTATGAACGCAAAATACTCTTAAACAGATTGAATTGGAAAAAAGACTTCAATAAAATCAACCTGTTTGTGCTACTACCAGTGCTACCACTCACCCATGTGGGGCAGCTTATCTTTTTTTGGACATTTCAAGGGTGTGACAGGGGGAGATTTTCTTCTAATGGTGAAGAATTTCTGCTGTACCATATTCACAGAACCTACCCTGAATGCCTTCTTCGAAAAGAAAGGAATATAAGTGAAAAAAATCGCATGAAAGTTGTTTTAGCCCCGATTAAAAATACCCTCAAATTCTTGTAATTTCAAAATAAATTCAAAATTTAATCTGCTAATTATAAATGCTTTTATTTTAACCAAAATGTATTATGTCACATCTCTTGTTACCCCCCTCCTTGTCACAAACTGTCACAATTTCACGAACCCCCTCCCTTTCTTAATTTCGAACTGAGATTCTCTCCACTGTATTGATTCTAATTTTAAATTGCCAATTGTTAAATAAACACTGGAAAAGATTGGAACTTTACATGAGAAGACTTTTATTTTTAACTAGCTTATATATCCGGCGTTGCTCGGGATAGAAACGTTTTCGAATCTAAGTATTTATAACACTTTAAACCCTGTCTTAACTAAAGAGTTTTTCACTGCGACGCCTTTCGTTGGTTTTCTTTTGCCCTCTCCTGTGTCTCTGATCCCTCGATCAGCAGCTAAACTAACCTTTTCTTTTCGTCTCCGTACTTTGAACCACTTTACACGAGTCTCACAACCCTAGGAATTCCATCTTCCCATCCCCATCATTGCTACGTAGACAGAACGCCGCCCTATGTCCCCGAACAGAAATACTTCATATCATGCATTTTATCATATCATGCCCTTTATTGTCTCCCATTCCCTTTTTTTGGTGTTTGTGTGCCTGGACGGTAGCACCATTCCTTCTTTTTCTCCCTAGGCCCTCTCCCTTTGGTAGGAACGAGACTCTGTTAACCTTTAATTAATTTACATACTGAAAGTGGCGTACCGAGGGTAAGTTCCGCTCGGGTCATATTATGATTTATTTCTCCTACCCCACCCCTCATCAGAAGAGGCTTCACTTAAGGAAACGACGCCCTTTACCAGGTATTTTTAGACACCTTATTGTATTTGACTTTAAAAAGTGACACAAACATATTAACATTTTGTGAACATGGTCAGCAGCGCAGCGTCATTTTTTTTTTTTTATTTCAGTCATCTTTTGTAAGAAGTCTACCTTGGACTCAATGACCAAAGAAAGCAGTATTTTCTGATCATAACTTGAACAGTAGTAAAAACACGTGAATAAAAGATTTGATAAAACAATAAATTGGTTTGAATTTGATTTTATAACTTTAGAAAGCATTGTTACAAATTGAGTTTAAAATTAATTCTTAAATGTTTATTAAAATTGGAGAAAATATTGTACAAAAATTAAAATAGAATGATTAAAAAGATATTTTTTGCTCTTTAATCTGGTATAAAAATAATTTTCGCACGATAAGTACATCAGAGATTATTGGCGAAAAACGTCTAAAATAGCTTAATTTCCGATATTTAATTAAATAAATAAAAATCCAATTCGAATTGTAAAATAATTTTTACGGCGTTAAATCTCTAATGTGCTAATCCATCACTATGCCAAATTTGTTCTCGTAAGTCCAACGGTGTGGACGTGCATAAAAAACCAAAAAACGAACACATAAACATGCATCATACTTTCCTCTTTTATATATATTTATAGATTAGCCTATGTGTCGGTGACTTTTTACATGAAATCCCTTTATTTACTGATATTCTATTAACATTTATAAAACCACTATGAAAGTATTTTTGCATTTTTATTGTTGTCATACTTTGCAAATAAATTTATTTGAATCCTTTTAGAAGAATCTGTTTTTTGCCAAAGTTATTCTGAGAAAATAACCAAATCCTTAAATAATTTAACAGAGAAATATTATGCAGTTTTTCTCGTTTCTTCATTTTTTCTCTTTTTGCATTTCTTAGAGGTTTATTCTTTAATTATCAACTGATAGATTTTTTTCTCAGAAAACAATACTGCTACGAAAAAGGAAGAGAAATTGGGGACATACGTACCCCCGCGCGAATAACCGTGCAGCAAAGTTTCGCGTGCCTAACGGAGGGCTAAATTATAAGAGAAAAACTAATTTAATCGTTTTTAAATTAAATAAAAATAATTTTTTCTTCCTAGAATCGGTAAACATGATAGTAAAAAGAAAACTTGAAAACAGGTTTTGGTAATTTTTATTTAAAAATCATTATAGGAAATTGAAATGACCATGAGACATTGGAGTTTCACTGAACTTGAAACTTCTTAATTCTGATTTGCAATTATTTGAGCGAGACTAATAAAATATTAATTATTTCCTTATATCAGAGGAAACAAGAATTTCTAGTTCTCATCTGTTCTTTAAAATTTCCTCATGAATTTTATGAATAACTTTTTCACGTTCTGAGGCGCGTTTTCTGATGAAAATTCGAGTGAATGAAACCCAAGAGGAGACTTAAGATGCAACTAAACTATTTAAATTTACTGTCTTATTTCAAGTTTCTATTTTATAGACATGGAAAGAAGATTTCCAATGAAAATAAATCTTTCATTTGTTGAAAGATTATTGTTACCTTAATCAAGAAGGTGAAAACCATTTAAAAAGTAAAGTAACAATATTTATAGACATTTACACCTTTCACTATCATTTCAATTGGCAATATTATTTTTAGAAAAACGTATAAAATTCAAAATACCAGTAGCGTGTGATTGTATAGAAACCTAATAATGCTCCAAAATTTGAAGTCTGGATTATTATATTCATCATCTTCTTTTCACAAAAAACAAAAATTAAAGCTTGCGTTTCCCCCAAAATAGGATGGTCGTATTAAAGATTGATGTTGACAACAATAGAATTATAGGAAAAAGATAGAACACTGAAACTCGATTTCAAAATGTATTAAGTGGGCTTATATAAAGAAATAAAATGTCCTTCTTTCTTCGGTATAGCCTTTCTTATCACTTCTAGTTAACAGCTTTGCTCGCTTATCTCTGATGAATAATTTTCACACGTTGTAGCCGTTATATTTTACTGTTATGCGGCTCAGAATGCGATTTATGTGTCATAAACAGAGTTTCATGTGTTTTTGTAATTAAATTTTGGTAGTAAAACCGGCAAAAATTGCATATTACATATCTCTTATTTTTAAGGGTGGTTGAATATTATCAAGTATGCAATTACTTCAGTATAACCTGAATAATATTTAAAAGTATATTACATTTCTTACAAATTGTCTAAGAAAATATCATTTTTCCTTTCGAGGGTTGACTTTTCTTTTTCAGATGCCTGCTGAAGTGCATAGTTTAAAAGAAATGCATTATGAATTTTATGTTCTATTGACCTATTTATTGAAAAAAAGGACAAAAGGCGTTAGAATCAATGTACTCCAAATAACAAAGGGGAAAGTTTCTATTGAATAATGTTGTTCTGTCTCTTACTGAATTGAACTTTCCTCTTAAAAATTAATTTCTTTTTCTTAATAAAAGCGACAAATTGTGAAATAGATCTACCCAGTCTTATTTTCAGGCAGTAGACACTATGGTAAGAACATTTCCAAACTCCTTTCTACCTTGCTTTGATAATAGAGAATCTGAGCCTCCATTTGGAAGAGGAAACTTTACTGTAAAAGGAATGTACAGTAAGAAACAATGAAGATTTTCTCCCATGTGTATTCCATCCTTTTAATATTTTATCTAGGAGTTTTGAATTCCTTTTCAGTCCTTTGATTTTTATACGTTAAAGAAATTGATATCCTTCCTATACCAAAGCCGGAATCAAGAATTCAGGGACAACTTTTCAGCAATATTTTTTTTTTTATTTCGGAAAGAAACTTGTTTCAACTTTTGAATGGCGATATTTGGACTTCGAAATGAACTATATTTTCTTTTTTATGAATAGGATCTTTTCTCGTTCTCACCTTCGGATTCCCGCCTAGAATCCGTCACAATTCATCCTCGAAAAGACTCTTCCGTCCCGAAAGTGATTCCAGTTGAGATTCTTATATCCAAGAATTGCAATAGTTAGTATGAAAAGGATATCTTTCTTTCTCATTTTATAGACTTATATCTAATTCAAGATGTACGAAAAAGTAATTGTAATTGTGCCCAAAGATTAAAAGAACTTTTTTGTTATTCTTTTCTCAAAAGTTTTTCTTAAGAAATATTTAAACAATTTCTGTTTTAGGTTCCAAATTTTGGTTCTGAAAATGTTTGTTTTAATTCCTTTTAAAGAATACCATATAATGCATACATATAGAACTACCTATGAATCTTTACATTACATTAGTAGAAAGTGCAAAAACTGTAGCGAATGAATAAAAGAAAGTATCCTATTCACTTACCTAAATTAAATATATACAGAACTACATTATGATGAAATTTCAGTTTTTGTATCACCGGATTATATTTTATTTCATTATCGGAGTGCTAAGCATTTCAAACCCTAATGAAAAGATAAATACAATTACGTATTTCGATTTTACCAGCAGAAAAAACAGAATCAAATAAAATATTCCGTTAACTAATGGAATACATACAGAAAAATTTATTATTTTTAAGGCTTTTAAGAAATGTTCATTAAAAATTATGGTATTTCATCAATTTGTTCTCCACAAAATTTCAGTCTAAATTCAAGCCCACCTTTCAGCCAAAATTCAAGCCCACCTTCTCCATATAATGACTTTTGAATACTGAACAAACTAGGTCTTCCTGCTGCTGATCTATAATTGTATAGTAAATATACACTTCCTTTTCAAAGGGAGTGCAAAAGAAATAGTGCAAATCCACGTCTAAAATCCTAGAGGGATGTTTTTTTCACTGTCAGTAATAGACAACCTTAATATTCCCGACGCATTTGTCAAGGCTATATAAGCTTAATTGGTAAATATTGTAATTTCTATATTTTTCCACAGATACCAATCCTGTAATTGGACACGCAAAAATCAACTCCTGACACTTCAATGTTATACTGCTCAATAGGACGAGATTGTGAGACAATTATTGTCAGACATTTATCAACGTTCTTGAATAATGGGCCTGCAGCATTGTGAAGCATTATTATGATTATTTAAAATATTTAATTTCTTCTTCTTCGCCACCAACTTTTGATTTTCTTGAGAAATGAGAAATAACAACAAAATAGATTTCACTCTTTTCATCATCATCAAAACACCTTTGAAGAGCATCTCCTAATGTAAGATATCTCGCTTTAGTTATTTCTTTTCTTGACGAAGGAGAAAAATTACTACAATGTCTAACAGTGAGAGTACGTTCCTGAAGTACGCTTTTCCTGCTGACGTTGCGTGAGCTCAACCTATTTTCAACACCCTCCATTTGACCACAAACAACTGACTGATGGAATTTTGTGATAAGCAGTGACATTGACAATAAATAGATCACCTCTAACACTCAAGTTTCTCTAGTTGTATTTTTTCTCCGGAAAGACCAGGTCAAAGGTTTTCGTTAAAAAATTCATCAAGGACTGAACTCGTTTTTAAAAATTAAATTATCGTTAAAGTCAAATATTTTTACTGAAATATTCTCCATATTATGATCTACTCCAAAACTGCTATTAACGTAAAATTTGTTAGGTAGATAATTTTTTCTAAGCATTTATTGCGAATATTATTATTATAATTATTATATATAAATATTATCATTATAATATTTTCTAAGCATTTATTTTCACCGTTGCGCCAACGCAACGTCAGCGTTCAATAGGTTAAGACGATTTTCTTTCATAATTGAAAAAATTACTGCCAACTGTTAATAGAACTATAGTATATGATATTAACTTTATCCTTTCATAAGGTCACTAATGTCAAATCTAATGTCTGTATTAAGATAAAATAAAATTTTAAACAACGTAAAAAAATTATTCTTGCATCTTTACAAAATGAAGTTTTGAAGAAGAACAAAATAACAGGTTTTATTTTGTATATACCTTAAGAAATTTGTTAAAAAAGCACAATTTAACCATTTCCCGATACTAAAACATCAAAACTACATAAGTAATGCATTGAAAAAATAGTTCGTTGCGTTTTCATAATCACAAAACTAGAAAATCCCTTAAATTTCTTAAAAAAAAAAAACACACGCTAAAATTCTGTGTTCTCAAATGACGAGTTTACAAATATAAACTTTTAAAAACCTTGTAAATTTCAGTAATTTTGTAATTAGGTAAGATTTATGCTGTAACCAAATACACTTTCAACTTTTCTTTTCCTTTTAGTTGTAGAAAAATAAATTCCGATAAAGAGTTAAAGGAAAAAATTAGAAAACATAATGTTGGTTTAGAAATATTAACTAGAAACAAATGAAAAAATACCGCATTTAGTTACTTTAATTGCTATTGAAATGAGTGCCTAAAAGCAATATTTCAAAGATTTTATTTTACTTTCTAATCTTCGGACAACTAAAGTACATAAACTATAAACTAAAAAAGAGAAAAGAAAGCAGAAAATCCATAATAAAGTTATCTTACAGTCTAACGGGCAAACTTCAGAGAAATGTATATTTGTT
>BGPR01041867.1:0-13475 GCA_013235015.1 Araneus ventricosus | reverse complement strand
GTTTCAGCCTCAAGTCACTTTCTACATTCAGTTTGTTTCTGGACTTAAGCGTCAAAGAAATAAAGTTGAGAAAACACGTTCACACAAATAAGTGGTCGAGAACCCCATGAAATGTCTCATTGCAAATTAATAATGATGTTGTCCTGAAAAACGATTTTAGAGTCTGATCGTATGATAGTTCAATTAACGAGTCTTCTTCGTTAGATGGTACTTTCTTTTTTTATGTAGTCTTCTTTAAAAGGATTTCTGATCCATCGGTTATCGTCTTCAATTTTCGGAAAGTAGTATCTAAAACAAATATGAAAAGGCCTACTAACTCCCATGACTTCGATTCTTGAGTAACATTCCGCGGCCCACTAATACGCTATTCATGGCCCATAGGTTGGGAACCACTGTTCTAGACCAGGGTTCCCAACCTTTATTCCCTCGCGTAGCCCTTGATTATTCTTTTTATTTTGGCGTACCCCCTACTATCATACCCAACTGCCTCCACCAAAACATCCGTCTATGGAAAGAAGTTTTTATCAATAATGTTAAGGCTAGCTTAAGTTAGCTTTAGAGTGAAATGACTCGAATTAATGGCATTTGCAGAACTTATTTTTGATTTAACATTTTATTATTGTTCATTTTGCAATTTACCATAGTATTAATTCAACGCCAAAGCAAATGAAATCAGTATTGTAATTATTTCGTCTTATAAAGACAGCTAAAAATTACCTTTCGTAATAATCAACTATTTAAGTGGTATAGTTATTAAATAAAAAGTATTCACTTGGAGAAGCAAAATTCTCTAACTTTTTTAATCCCTTATGTTTTTCTGTTCACGCCTTTAACAACTTTGATTTCGCGTACCCCCAGGGTTACGCGTACCACAGGTTAGGAACCTCTGTTCTAGGCTAATGATATAATGCTCTTCGATGCACGAGTTGCATACGTAGAAATTATGTTTAAAATGATTCCATAGGAGACAAACAGCAAGAACTACTTCTCTCGCATGAAAACGCAGCACATAAAACACATCCATCTTGCCCAGTAAATATTTAATTACTATCGCGCATCCCGATCTCGCACTTACTCTGTCGCTACTACTGGCAGACACCCGTATTCCGAAGGGTGCCGTTTTTACCAGAAAAGGTTGCTTCCATCGCGAGCAGGCGACTTCGCCTCCCTCTTTTAGAACACATTCAGGAGATGGGGGCGGAGAGCACAGAGGTCGCGTAATCGCAATGCATCACAGCTTATTACGGCTCCCCCTCCCCCGCCGAATGTCCGTTTCGTTGTATTCCCCGTTTTGCCGGCACGTGGCGGACTTGTTCATGGTACGCTCTGGTGGGTGAGACAGGGTTTTCCATGCAAATAGAAGGTGAATTAAATCCTGATCGGAAAATTATGAACTGTGATTCCTGTGGGTTGATGGGAATACTGTGGAGCGAGTTGATGGGGTAGTCAGAGGAAATATTGTCGTAGCTACAGGAAAATGAAGAATACAGTGGGCAAAGTAGGTAACTGGCTAGGGGTCGCGCATCTTTGGGGCCCCCGTGGTCTCGATATTTTTTTCGTATCTTCAGGGTAATCTGATTTTGTGCTTTCATTTGATTCGCAAAGGCTATTTATTCGAACAAATTGAAATCAAGTATCGCTTAAATTTCGGAACATTATTCTTGGGATTTTTTTCCCCATGCTTTTAAATTTGTTTGCAGTTCAGCGTGGTACTCCCCCCCCCAAGTCCTATTATGCTGCCTCATCGTGGCGGGGTGGTGGCCCTGGGTGGAATGGGCGATGTAGGTCTGGAGTTTTTTCTCCTGGCAGGGTCACCCAAGGCGTGAAGGCCATTCCACTATACCCAGCTAAAGCATAAAGGCAATGGACAAAGTCAGACTTCTTCCCTCGCGCGTCCAAGGTCTAATGCCAACAGAAGCTGCACTCTCCTCCTTTACCATGAATCTTTCACCTCTTTGAAAGTCCTGCGCTGGTTCGTGATTTTCTGTGGGTGGGCGGACTCTTGGACTTGATCTAGCTGAGGACAAGAACAAGTGGAATAAGAAACAACAAAAACACTTTTTTCAGCAGTTGATTGACTAACACACGAGTGAACAGCCCTGACAAACTTTGTATTTGAGTATTTAGAAAGCGTTAAAAAGGTTTTGTAATTTTTAAAATATATTTAAAAAAATAATTTTACATTAAAATTTTTTTATATACGCGAGATATTGAAACCAACTCTTTTCAAGGTGATCGGCAATTAAACGTTTTGTTATTCCAGTTTGTCGTAATATTTGTTTCTAAAAAACAGCTTATTTAGATATTAAATTCAAATCAATGAAAAAAACATCTGGTGTTGGAAGTTTAAACGGGAAAAGAGGGCCCCGAAATTTGCATTGCCTTAGGTTCCCTTATAGATCTTAATCCGACTCTGATGAGGAAGTGTGCCAGGAAAGGTCGTACGTTTACCCAGAGCAAGTTTGGGAGAGGAGCAAGTTTAGAAACTATCGGGACATGGTATATTCTACGTTGCTTTGACCTTTTAAAGGACCATTATTTTCTTAGTAATGGTATATTAAAATATTTTTGAGATTGAGATTGATATAGGATAAATAAGTCCATGTAGCTCATTAAATAAAATTAATTTGATTAATAAGTAATTAATTAACGAATTAAGACATTTCTTTATTGTTTGAGATTGAAAAAAGAGCTGAAAAATCTAGGTTTTTGTTTCACGAGAATTTTGGTGATATTTTTCGTCAACCTTCTTTCCAGCGTTAGGTTTCGGCACATTACTGTCTCAAAATAATAATAATTAATTGATAGTTAATTTTATTGTTAAAACCAAAATATCTAGCTAAAGTATTTATTAATATTTTTTGGGAGTCTTGAAGTTATTAAAAGCTAGTAGCTCAAATCAGAGGTGGTAAAATATCATACGAAGGACATTTCAAAATACAGTAGACTCTCGATTAACCGGAATGGTCGGGAAATGTTTCGTCCCGGACAAGCAAATATCCCGGATAATCCAATTTCTGGAAATTTTGATGAAAAATTTTGGGGAAATGATAGAAAATGTAAAATTATTATACAATAAGACATTAATAGTTTAATTAATACAAAAGAAAAAGAATTAACAAGAAATTTTAATGTTATTTAGATTTACAATTCGTGCAATTAGAAAGAAAAACAGAGATGTAGTTTACCTCACTGTTTTGTGAAGAATGAAATGATAGAAGTCAGGGGTTTTTTTTCATTTACTCTTTGGCGAATTATACTACTACTCAGATTTCTCAATATCATTTTTTCTGCAGGTGTGCTTTCATCTTCTTGCTGCAAGTAATTAAGTAACGCCTCAATGTATTAATGAGCCACCTTGACTTAATTTTTGATGAGTTACAAGATTGTCTTCATCACTTTCAGGGCATTCTTCGAAATTTATTGTTTCTTCTGAACCACAAGTTACACGGGACACAATATCGTCGTCACTTAAAACTTCGCAACATTCCAATGTCGAATCTTCGTTAATCCATTGACTCACTGCTTCTTCATCCACGTTTTCAGAACAGTCTAACTAGAGTCTGGCTGGACTGAAGGTCGGCTGGACGAGTCCAATACAATAGGAAGGGTTGAGAAGAATGCGGTCTTCCCGCACATTCCAACAGCCGCAATCTGCGCTTCCTTTTCTAGGGGGGGGAACGTGCAGGATAACCCGCAACCCGGATAATCCGATCCCGGTTAATCTAGAGTCTACTGTAGATTAATTTGGTGGTAAGTATACTTCCCACGGCTTTAGGAGGATTAGAAGGGTTGTTGACAATTGGCAAGTATCTTTTTGCTTTCTCTATACTGAGAGATTCTGGCGAATCTCCACTCCTTCCCTGAATCCAAAAAATAGCATTTAAAAATTATGTTTGTCTATGAACACAATATCTCAACAAGATAGACAATTGGAATTTGGTTTGTAGTCTTTACACCAAAACTGTAGATTTCTGTCAAATTTTGGACGAGATGCCTTTAAAGTCCTTCTTTCTGTTCCGACCGTGCATATGTGAACAACGAGCTTATATGGATGGAATTCGGCATATTATTTTGTCAATAGAAACTCTAATGAAAAGACTGTAAAAAAAAGTTGGACCAAATCTGTCAAAAGGTGAATGCGGTGAATATGCGAAAGCGATTACTACAGAAACGCAGTAAGTTAGAAGGATAGATTTCAGCATGTGATCTTACCAGCCAGACCAGTGTAGATCTGTGATAAATTCTGGAGTAAATCTGTCGAAGTGTAAACTGTCTATCTCTTTGCATATACTTGCAATGTGAACACAATAACTAAAAGACGCAACAAGCGAAATAAATTAGATTTAGCACGTGATTTTGCTATCAAAATAGTATATCTGTATCAAAGTTTGGTTCCATTTGGTCAAGGGAAAGTGCTCCTAAATGAATACTCTATTCTCTTTACAACGAAGCTAAACACAAAAGGTACCATATCGTGGAAGTATACGAGAAAGTCGAGAAGAGAATGATCTCTCTAGTTACGCACAAGCATGAAAGATAGCTTTGTGAATGAGGTCAGCAGGGTCAGTTAATACGGAAAAATTTTACTACCTGTATAGAATGAATTTTTTTCTTTTGTATTTGTTTCCATAATGTTCATTTCTAACTGACTCGAGTACTAATTTTATGCACAATACCATTTTGAAGTGTAACATTAAAGCTGTTGATTTCGGAAGTCAGATTTAATCAAATGTGTTCGGTTATGTTCAGATATATAGGAAACTGTAAGAAAGCTTTTTAAAATGATAATTTGCAGACACTTATTTATGAGTTTTGGGACTATACAATATTTCTATTTGTAAATTAGTTCAACTTTCCTTTTTACCAATCCCATGCAATTGCAACATAAACTTCATACATGATAACATAACTTTCATACCTAAACGATCGCCCATTGTTCCGCGCAATTTCCTTATCAACATTAAACATGTATGACTTGAGGGATGCAAATAAAATGAATTCCATAACTCACTCGATAAATACTGCCTTAGATATCTTGCAAATAAGATGAAATTTTACCACCAGGTCGCCATTTTATCGAAAAAGCTACAAGGGTTTCTCTGGACCACTCAGCAATACGCAAAAAATGCAATAACTGCTGAACATAATTTTATTGAGGCATAAAATCATTCACTGGAGGGATAATAAACAGTTTTTATTGCATTGCGTTTACTAAAGAAAATCGAAATCCACCGAGAAACAAACTGCAAACAAAATATATCAAATTTCGACAGTTATAGGTAATTACAATTTCGTCCCAGAATAGACAGACAGAATTTCCTTTTCGGCTCTCAATTCTTTTTGTTGTTGTTGATGATGGCTTTTTCTTGCTGAATACTTTCCTATTTTTTTCATCATCAATCATCATCTAAAGCCAGACACTTCTTACTCATGCCAAACAGCTTGATCCTTTCGCGTGCATAAACGAACACATTGGACCAATTTCCATAAACTTTATTGTCTAGCCGGAGAAAACATTTGCCTATATCGATTGGTGCTATTGGAAGGGACTTGTCGTATTATCATGGAATATCGAATTAAAAATATCGATTAATCGTTCGAGGAATTAGTGTACTTCTGACTCTATTTGGCAAACGTATTTGCCATTTTTCTTTCATGTTCTATGTATGATAAATAGTTTCAGTTACTATCCAGTTTTCTGAATTTTTTGTTGTTATTTGACGCGTTGCAATAATTATATAGGACATACGGAAGAAAGAGTCGAAGGTTCAAGAAGAGCTATTATATAATGTTTAAATAATACAGTCTTTTCTTTACTGCGGCTAAAATTGACGAGCAAATAAAGTTGGTTTTACAAGAACAGTATCTTCTTAAAATAGTAGCTTTTAAATAATCCACAGAAAATAGTTTTATTACCATTTGAGTTCTATGTATAAAATTTTTAGTCCGTTTTTAATAATTTATTGATGTACGTAAGTAGTAACAGTAGATATCTGAGGACAGAGAAATTTAAAAAATTCAATTAATGAGATCTTTCACCAAAGAAGTTTATGTTAACCTTTATATACAATTAGTAAATATAACGCAAATTGTTTAATATTTTTGAAAATAAATGCAACTTTTAAACTGTTTTATATCTTTGAACAACAAAATAGAACTTGAAATAAATCACGAAAACATTGTAATACTAAAGCATTATTTCTATTCTATTTTCACAAAAAATATCATCCAGTTTTTTTATATCCCGCTGCCATCGATGGAATACACGGAATCTTATTTTCAATCTTGATAGTGATAAATTAATACCATCGGAACTTGATGATATATTTACACAATATGGAGCTTTATGTACCAGGTGCGTCATAGATTCGTGCACATAAAATTCATAATAAAAGAAAGAAAATGCTCAAGAAAAATTTCAGTTTGCACAGATTAGAAAGGACCAACGCGCGGCATGGCAACGAACCAGCAAACGCTAACGTGGCGCGGCGTAAACGTCTCGCTCGTTCTCCACCCAGCTCTCCACCCAAGCCCACCCCATCCTTCCCTTCTCTTACCTGCCCCATTCCCACTGCTTCTTCCCTCTCCCTGCTACAGCCCCACAGCTGCCTCCCAGCTCCCAGCTTCACCCCTACCTTCTGCCCCCCAGCACACTTTGTCTCTTTGTCCTGTTTCCAAGCTGTTATTTTAGTTCAGGGGAAGATATATCGGGGAATCAGGTATCTTAGTCACATTTTCGGTGAAATGTTCTCTTGGCGCGTGTATGGTACAGCAAAAGCAAAGATGGGCCGTGAAAAGGCATTTATTTATAACGGTAAATGTGGCTGCGCTTTATCCCAAAATATGTATTTCTTTCAGGTGTCTTATAATTGGAGTAAGTACTTTCGCTAATGATGCGGCGAGAAAACCTTCGAGAAATATATCATTGCTCTTAATAGCATCAGCAGCACATTTTCTTTTATATAAATGAGGGCCAATAACAAATAAACGTCGCAATCAGCACCGTTTGAAAAGAGCACTCACATAAGGTATCTGAAGATATTCGGGCAATTCAACGTTCAGAATCGAAAACATGGCATCCCGAAACTCAAAAGGTCCTGGCTCTTTTGACCATTGAAATTGCGCCTTCAAGCGTGCTCGAGACAAGGCGCGTTTTCAAACTCAGGACTTTCTCAAATGAAGGAAGCTATGAAACTCTAACCTCTGGGCGAACCAGTAATCAACAGTGGACGAGGATTTGAGGGAGGCTTCACTGGCTATGTGGGACCGCAGGCAAGATTAGTGACGTCTTTATTGTTTTGAGCCAACACCCTCTGAGCTTTTTTTTCTTGCCTTTCCTTTTCTTTTCCGTTAGCGATTCTAAAGCCATCGACGTCGTCAAATAACTTTCCAAAACAGGCTTGAAGATCGACTGTCAAATTGGAGCATAAGCATTTGGCCTAGGGCTGTGATGTTTTTTTTCGATGTCTTTCATTATATTTGCTGCAACTCTTTAACACATTCTGTGCAAATTTTATTCTTTGGTTATAATTTTAAGTACATTAAATTTTTTATGAACTGCAATAATTTTTTTGTATTCTTCATTATGTTTTCTTGAAACAACAACAACGAAGCTTTCGAATATTTTATGAAGTTGTAGGTAATAGTTCTAAGTACGGCCATATCTCAATTTGTTGTATGCTGAGATTATTTGTATGAAAGGTTTTCAGCTCTTAAAATTTTCTGTAAATTTAATGTCTCGCATATGTATTGGCATTATGAACTCGTAATGCGGCTTTGACTCTCTTATCTGCTAAGCGCATCATAGTACTCATGATGGCTGAATGGTAGCGTCTCGAGATAATGGGATGAAGTAGCTCGCCGATGTTTTAATACAAACCGTAATTTTTGAAACTCGGCTGCAATCCCACATTTGTCAAAAAGAACCCATAATCATGGTATGCTGGATAACCGATGTGTATTTTGATGATAAGGAAGATATTGACGGTTAGTCTTTTTTTACTGACCGCTTTCGCGGCATACCAAAAGCTAAAACAACGACCCTGCTGATGCGGGTATCTGGCGAAACGACACGGTGCTATTGCTGTTCAATGTAAGATGACATTGACCGACATCTTTATCAAACTGTTCTGTTTAGGTAACTTTTTTTCGCCGTCCATTTTTGTTTTCATGGCGGCAAATTCTGGAACGTCGGGTGCTGGTGTCTTCATTGGCGTGTTTTAAATGAGTGGATTTTCAGCATTTGAGGCGTAGTATTTTACGCCGAGATTTCATCTTGCTCGCTAAAGCGACCACTTCATTCGCTATCGCTTTTCTGTTAATTTCTGGTAGTTACTTTATGTTTTACTGTCTTTTATGAGAGAATAAGAGAAATAATTGAACATCTACAATTTATTTTTGAGTTCCGATCTATTCTTGACTCCTCGAGTGTTTTAACCATTTCCTTTGGTGCAGAGGTTTTAATCGATGCAATGTGCTTAATTTTTTTGAATCAGTAACTCCCGAATGAAAACTTTCATGCGAATATGGTAATCGAAAAGTTTAACATATTGAGGCCTTTAAAATAAAATAATGAAACTTTGTCATATTTATGACTATTTTACCAAAGATGTAATATTTTTTCCGATTTATTGAGCAAAGTAAACGATCGTTTTGACTTCTAATATTACGGTAATTTTATAGTAAACTTTAAATTAGATTAAGATATTTGATGGCACTATTATTAAGGTATTATTAATTGATAACTTAAATTAAGATTGAGTAATGTGTGCCGAGTTTCTTTGATGCAATATCCCCATATTCCCCTTGATCGAGATGAGTGACTTTAGTACATGTTCTGATATTGAGGGTGGTGAATAATAAAACAGAAGAACTATGACTGTGTAGTTGCTTTAATATTTTTGAAGCAAAAATATTACTCCTTTTTTTTTCAATCCAAGGCTGTATATTCATCGTTAAACCGACTTCGACCCGTTTTTGAGAACACTATTTAATGTTGCGACTTGTGCATATCGACGTTTTATCTTTGAAAGAAAATAAACCATGATTGTTCAATCTAATATACGATTTTGGCTATGCAAACAAAATTTCATCGAGCCTACTTCAAAATGGACAGGCAGCATGGACTACTTATTGCAAAACTTTGCGCTAAATCTGCGCTCTTCACCGCTTTAGTAAATAAACTCTTCATCGTGTAAACCAGTATTTAAAAATGCGGTAATATTTGGAAGAAAACAATAACTGTAATATTTCTTTGAAAATGACAATCTTGAAAACTTTCAAATAGAGGCAAAAAAAGGTTGCATTCGCTTATTTGGTTTTACTTTCACCGAGAAAGTGACTTTTGAAAAAGCTTTCTTTGTAACGGTTGTCGAATCAAAATTGTTTTGAGGACATTTTGGACGCGATGCGTTTCGATATTTCGACTAGGTTGACTGACGGTTTGCCGGCCAGATGGATGTGATATCAATCGAGAACACCGCTAAATAAAGGGATATTGCAGTTGCCCTTCTCGATCGGTTTGAGCATTACCTATTTAAAGACCGTTTAATCAAAAGGTTGCAGAGCCAAAACGAAATACAGCCGACAACAGGAAAACAATATAAAAAACAATTTGTTACCCCAAATGAAGACGAAAGATTACGATCTTCGCTCACGAAGATGAAATAAGGTACCCGTACTCAAAATGATTCGTTGCGTTAAAGCATGGTGAGATAGTGTTTCAGCTTCGACCGATATTGCACGAAGCTGAAACTGAAATTACTATCATGTCAGGAAGAAAAACGATGCTTTTGCCGAAGGCGGTCTTAGCGCACGCCTCAAAGGCTGTTCTTTCGGCCTTACTGCGCACGTCTTTTGGTGCCTTCTGATAAACCAAACGAAAATGATCGGTGTACGATGCCATTCATAATCTCGTTTTAATGCAGTGTTCAGAATGGAAAAGGTACTCACCATATCGTGCTTCGCGAAAACCACCTAAAACAAATGGACAATGAGGAGAACGAGGGATACTATCTTAGTGGTATGTTATATTGGTATGCCTATTTTTCGCATGAAGTCAGGCAAATATTTGAAAATTCTAACTGAAGGGAAGCTGATATGTTAACTTTGGTCAAATCTATGGTCATGCTTTGTGAACCTACAACTGGCTGGTGAACCACTGGCAAGCCTATTATAGCGGTGTCATTCGGCGCCAACTATGTTGTGAAGGATAACCAAAGATAATCAAAACCAATCTTTGCGTGAATGTTTTTTTTTATAACTGCGAAGACCGAAGAGCCTCAGCTTATTTCAGAAAATATGTATATTTGCAGCTTCGCTGAGAATAAATTTATTTCTTAACTTATATGTCAGCAAAATGAGTTCTAAAAAGTGATAACTGGATAACGGTGATATTGAGATGATTTTGAGCATAAGGATATCGTTGCTCATCATACCAAACTCATGCGCCAACTCATTTGTAATGGTTGGGCCTCAATCACGAGGTTACCTTTGAAATATCAACGCAATAAAGAAAAGGACGCCTTCGGTGAAGTGACGATTCCCTTTCTTTCGTCTTGCCGTGTTAACGCATCTCGAAGATCTTACCCCGCAATCCCAACCGTGACTCTTGGCGGTACCGGAAGCGCTTTAATGCGTCTGAAAAACTGAAGACGTCGCTCCCCTAGTCGAGCGTGGAGGAAGTTCTGACAAAGCTCTTTCAGTTTTCTGTCGCAGCCAATAACAATATATCTGACATCTGATATGACTCAAGACGAAAAGTTGCCACTAGAAGTGAAAAGCATTTCATATTCTTTTATTGGGCGGTGTTCTTTTCTCTGGCTTCAAAAAAATTGAGATGGAAGTGGTGATTAGCGACAGTATTGTGAAGCTTCAAAAGGCTGATCTCGGTTTCATTTTAAACTTATTGAATCTAAAGGCAGTTTTGAAGCCTGGGTGCAGAAAGTGAAAATATGATAACGTGCCCCGGCGCGATAATAAATGGTTAAATAGGCTTTGAATGGTAGTTTTGGTTTTCCAGACATACCTTTTCATCCCGTAACGTCAACCGATCAAAACACAGATGGCATTTGGCATGTAATTTTATCACCAAGTACCGTCTGTATACAAAATCAATTAACATTTGCCACCAATCGTACAATATAGAGGCTTGAGACCTTACTTTTCCGCAAAGTTATGAAGCGCAACATCCGGGCTATGGTTGGCGAAAAGGTGCGAGGAGTTCAAATATATTTGATTTAAACTTGTAAAAAAATTCTTTTATTAATCGAAGATACTGAGCGTGGTGATTTCACCAACATTTTTATTTTTGTGTTATAAACGCCGTTACTGAAGATATTGGCAGGACGACTGGCCTGCACCAAATGTTCAGCGTCGGCTCTCATTTGCTGTCATTTATTTTAACATGATAAACAAAGGGTATGGTGCCATGGGTGCAGGGTTTCGATCAAGGCTACTGTGGCTGATCTAGCGGCGCATACTATGCCAATATTTTTCAACTTAATGCCAGCTAGAACCACGTACCGAGCCACTGCATTTCATCATGAAGTTATCTTCGAAAACAGATACTGTTACGATGATATCAGGCGACGCCAGGTACAATTCTTTTTGCGATTTGTCCTTCAGCACCATTCCACCAGTCGACCTCTGTGCTGTGGGAAAGAACAAACGGGATTCAATTGGGTGGTATGCTTTGATTTTGGTCAAGCTCAATAACAACACCAATGCTGAAATACAGGTGATGAAGAAAAAATGATCGTAATTTCCACTTTAATATTTAATTCACTTCATTTCTGGCGTTGACAGCATGACATCGGCTATCTTGCTGTAATTGCGGCTTTAAAAACTCATGCCGTTTGCACTGTTTTGTTATACCCTATAAAACTGTGAGTTTATGAAGGCTGTTCTGTTCGTTTCTTATATCTCTTCACTCATTCGGGATACTGGGGGGGCTTACCGACCAACCATTTTCAACGGAGTTATTGGTTGTGAGAACATTCGGTGCTTTGCATCGATCTGATGAGCATTTTCAACGGTAGAAAAGAAAGGAAAATAAAAAAAAAACAACTTTGAAAGAACAGTTTTGAAACGCTCAAAATGAAAAGAAACATAATAAAGAAAATGCAACTGCAGCCGTTTATAAAACATAAATCTGCCGATGAGGAAGACGAACTTTGGTTGTAATGATGTGCTATTCTTACTTGCCATTAATGTAAACTATTATCGTTATATCTTTAAAACGATGATAAACCATTCTTGGTGGTAAACTTAACAGCTTATTGACCAAGAGCACCAAAACCTGTTTCATTAACTCGTCGGCTATCAAACATTCGGTGGAATATCATCTTTCTTGGGTAGTCGGCAATGCTATTGTGTGATGTGAAAATTACGTTTTATGCATCAAAATAAAAGAAACCTTTACTCCTAGTTTTCCCCAATTTTCCCATGAAATTACTCTTTATCTTCCTTTCTACAAAAAAAAAATCTGTAAAATAATAATGCTTTCATAAAAATAAATAAACTATGATAATATTTAAGTGACTGCTTTGTTTCTAGATATCCTCCTCCCCTACTCATAGACTGCTCACTGGTGTGTCAATTTTTGGAACAGGGCGATCTATGAATGCTGCGAAATGTCTGGATAAAACAGTTATACGGTAAAGCACCGTTTATACGTTTTTTTTTTTTTTTTTTCTCATTTTATACATCGTTTCATCACAATCCCAATTCATTCGTAGTCATTTGTGTGATAGTAGCTTCGTTTGCTTGGTGCAAAGCTTTGTTATACGTCTGTTTTCCTCCGTTCACCAAATGAAAAAAATGTCCTCTCCTTTCTGGTATGTGAACCGTATGTATATGTAACAGAAATTATTCACAATTGTAGAGACAGTGCCTGGTCTTGAAGCGATAGTTAAGAGAATTTATTCACCTTTCTTAAAAGACACTGTGGACTCCATTGAAAAAACTTCGAACTTCATTTCTTTTTATTAAAAGAATAGTGAAAAAACATTCAATAAACTTAATTCGATTCATAAAACGTAATCATGCCTCGTGTTACGTGTGACTGTATCACAGACAATGACCACATCACGACGGTTGAAGAATTCTTAATTAAGCCGCCTACCTGCATCCACATAAATCGTATATATAATTAGTACTCAAGATATGCAATAAAAGTATGATTTTCTCATTTTGATGATAAATGTTAATTTTAAAGATTTAATTATTGATTTATACTGTATAATACTAGTATTATGTTTATGCTTTAAAATGACAGTACTTTTAAATGAATCTTTATACATAAAACGCTAACTTGCGTATGGCACAGAAATCAGGCTTATTACTTATTGTCGAATGGCAGCAGTTAAATGTAAACAAACCGCCGTACAAACTTTCAGTCTGGTTGAACGTTTTCAACCTTCGCTTAGATTTTAATGGAGCTCCAAAATATATTAAGAGAAATACTTTCGGAA
>BGPR01041866.1:0-13475 GCA_013235015.1 Araneus ventricosus | reverse complement strand
ATGAACCCCCGCTATTTTTAATCCAATAGGGCAAAAAAGAAAGAACGTTGAAACTTCAGTATCAATATTGCAGTAGTTTTAGTCAGACAGTTCATTTGCGTCACGAAATTTCAGGAATAATGCTGAAGGATTGACTTTTCCCCCGAAATCAATGCCTCTGACAGCAGATTTCTAGCATTCTTTTATGACGCGCATTCTGTTAATAATAAAGATAGGGCCAGATGGATTATTGAAATGAACTTTTCTACGCAAAAAATACGTCAGTTCATGGGAAAACAGGCCCCTTATTTGTGAAACAAAACTTAGTGATTTCTCTTTCATTGCATAAATTTCGAGTAATGTTGAAGGATTGACTTTCTCCCCGAAATCAATGCCTCTCACAGCAGATTTCTAGCATTCGTTTATGCATATTCTGTTAGTAATAAAGATAGGACCAGATGGATTGTTGAGATGAACTTTTCTACGTCAAAAAATACGTCAGTTCATGGGAAAACAGGCCCTTTATTTGTGAAACAAAACTTAGTGATTTGTCTTTCATTGCATAAGTTTTGAGTTATATATATAACCAGCGGAAGTGGTCCCTCATAGACAGCGGCAAAACGTAAAGACAACAAAACAGGCGGAAATAAAATACGCCAAGCGGGTGTAAAATTCGCCAAACGGGAATAAAATACGCCAAGTGGGCGCAAATACGCAGTATGGCCTTGCGTCATGGTATGATGAAAAAGAACCGAATATGCAACTTGAACAACTTTTTTTAAACCGATTGAAACGAAAATTGGGCATAGATCTACAATTTAGGTTAGAAGACCTCGTACCAATTTTTGCAAGTTGTTGTGTTTAGGGCTTTTCGTGCTCATATGCATGCAAATATGAAGACCGACAGACAGTCAATGTTTTTGCAAGACCCTTTGACGGATTTGGCCCAAAATGTTATATGGATCTAGATTCCGGATGATAAAACTGTGTAACAAATTTTATTCATCAAGCTGTTTAAGTGTTTGAATTATCGTGTTCAGAAGAACACGGACAAACAAACAGACTTCCAATTGACGGATTTTGTCCCAAACTTAATGGCAATCTACAAATTATGTGTAAAGATCACATACCAAATTTCATGCGTCTAGCTCAAACCGTTTCGAGTTATAGTGTTCACAGACAGACACACAGGCAAACATAATTCCAGAATTCCGATAACCGATTGAGACAAAAACTGGACACAAATCTACCATTAAGGTAAGAAGGCGACATAACGAATTTCATTTATCAAAGTAATTTTTTAAAGAAGTTATTGCGTTCAAAAGTATGCGATTAAACAGGCAAACAGACAGTCAACCCTTTGACGGATTTGGTTCAAAATTTGATGCAAACCCATATTCCTGATGATAAAAATGTGTACCAAATTTTATCCACCTAGCTATTTAAGTTTGTGAGTTATCGCGTTCACATTAACACGGACATACAGACAGACAGATTTCCCGCGGACGGATTTTGTCCAATATTTGATAGAAACCTACAAATTATATGTAAAGACCACATACCAAACTTCATCTCCGTATCTCTAATAATTTTCGAGTTGTCGTGTTCACAGACAGACATAATTCCAAAATTTGTGTTTTTCGGAGTCGGGGAGGTCTAAAACGTGGAGATTCGTCAAAATCTAGAGTTCGAATTTTTTGACGATTACAATACTTTCTCTGTTATACTTCGTATACGAGAAAGTAAAAAGTGAGTGAGGCGTACAAGCCTTGTTGCGCAGTGTAGAATGAATGTGAAATAATTGTTGGAAACAAAACGGAAAGTGTTTGCAGGCAGTATAGCTTCTAGTGTTTTCTATAATAGCTGAATGCGTTTTAAACACCTCTAGGTCACGAATACCATTACTCTCATATTACGGTCCAGTATTGCGAAATCTCACGAAAAAGCGGGTCATTTGTCTAGCATAAAGAAACTGAAACCTTCTCGTAACTTCAGGGTTGATTACGACCACGTGTTGCCTACACGTGATCTGCACAATAATGACTCTTCAGAGCGTTCCTTTCACAGGAGTTGCAACTTGGATGATAAAGCATTCATTAAATAGACAAAAAACACAGTACTTCGTTTTTACTTTCTCGTATACGAAGTATACAAAGAGAAAGTATTGTAATCGTCAAAAAATTCGAACTCGAGATTTTGACGAATCTCCACGTTTTAGACCTCCCTGAGTCCGAAAAACACAATTTTGGAATTATGTCTGTCTGTGAACACGATAACTAGAAAACTATTAGAGATACGGGGATGAAATTTGGTATGTGGTCTTTAAACATAATTTGTAGGTTTCTATCAAATTTTGGACAAAATCCGTGAAGGGGAAGTCTGTCTATCTGTATGTCCAAAGTCATGCGAACACTATAACTCAAAAACTTGAATAGCTAGATGGATAAAATTTGGTACACTGTTTTATCGTCATGAATGTAGGTCCGTATAAAATTTTGGGTCAAATCCGTCAACGGGCTGACTGTTTGTCGGTCTGTATAATAGCATACTTGTTCAACTCCATGCGCATGCGTAAATGCCTGTGCAAAGAAGGGATACTCCGAAAACTTGGCAGTTTGCCAAAAACCAATTCTGGCGGCGAGATTTTGTGAGGAAGCAAACATTTAGGGCGTCTCGTTTTACTTGCGTATTGGAAGCAATCTCTACGCATGCGCAAACTATTCTCCTGTTTTCTTCTCCGCACGCGGAACTTGCATTGCTAGAGTTTGATAAAAAAAAATAATAAATATTGCGAAGTTTTAATACATACGTATCTTTTTGAATATGATTCTTCACCTCAATATTTTACTAACACTATAATCAACAATGAAAAACCTTCTGATAGTCATTGCATTCTGGGTTACAGTTGGTTCGAACTTTTTATCAACGCAGGGGGAAGGTAAATGACAAATGTTTGAAAAGTATACGAGAAAGTTTAGGGGAGGCCACTCCCGCTGGTTGGAATTATGTCTGTCTGTGAACACGATAACTCGAAAACTATTAGAGCTACGGGGATGGCTACGAAATTTGGTATGTGATCTTGACACATCATTTGTAGGTTTCTACCAAATTTTGGACAAAATCCGTCTACGGGAAGTCTGTCTGTCCGCGTTCATTTGAACTCTATAACTCAAAAACTTAAATAGCTAGATGGATAAAATTTGGTAAATAGTTTTTCCATCAGAAATGTAGGTCCGTATAAAATTTTAAGACAAATCCGTCAAAGGGTTGACCCTCTGTCGGTCTGTATAATCGCATACTTTTGAACGTCATAACTGCTTAAAAAATTACTTAGATAAATGGAATTTCGTATGTAGTCTTAAAACCCTAATTGTAGATTTGATTCCAATTTTCGTTTAAATCAGTTGGAAAAAAAGCGTTGATATGACTTATTCAGTTTCTTCTCCATTCTACGCAAAAAAAAAAAAACTGCGAACGCTGGAGCGAGTGTTTTTCCCACCTTAGGGGATACCGCACGTTTTCCGACGCGCGGTGTATCGCCCCCTCCCCTCTACTCGTGTTATTCGTTTGCGAGAAAGTTTTGGGGAGGTCACTCCCGCTGGTTATTTTCATCATACAGTGAAACCTCTCTACAGCTGCCTCTCTCCGTTCCAAGAAACATTGGCCGCTGAGAAGGGTGTCCGCTCTAAAGGGGTTTCAAGTTTGGAAGTACAAATATATGTATTTAAACAAGCCCTAATTAGTTATTTCTGATAAAAAGAATTTTAAGAATAATCTAAAGAAAAAGAACTTTATTACTTTTTCTTTAGATTAGACTTTTTTTTTAAGATACAATTTGTGTTTGCTTGGATTTTGGATGATAATGCAATCAAAATCAAAGTCGCACGCCATGCATTTATATCAAACATAGAGCTGTATTGCAATGACCTTGTGTTGATACAATTCTTCTGAGCATGCGATCACAGTATATTATGATTTTGGGGTCTTTTATTTATTTATTGCATTTCTTTCATAAAGTATTCAGTGTGAGAAACGAAATCAGCGGAATTCGAATAATATATTTATCTTACAAATAACTGATGAACAGCCCTTTGAGAGACAGAAGTTTTGCAGCATGAATGCGTATGAAAATCTGATGGTGACAATAAGAAGTTAAACTAATCAGAAAGATACTGTCTTTTTACTTCCACGATACACTTATCTATGTATATGTTACGGTCAATGTGGATAATAACCTTTTAAAGAATCGATTCTCCACTCTTACCGGTTATTATCCACAATATCTGGTTAAAGTGGTGAATGATTATCCACTTTAATTGGTTATTATCCACAATATCTGGTTAAAGTGGTAAATGATTATCCACTTTAACCGGTTATTATCCACATTGACAGTAACATACGCACTTTTTCAGTAATACAGAATAAACCTTTTGTGTTCGGAGTAAAATAAACAAGAGGTTGCATATGCATAGAATATCCAATAAAATTTTGAAAGTCCAAAAATTTTTATAACGATTTTCAGCATAATTGCACATAATACAAAAAAATAGACGTAAATTCAATAGCCAGTTTAGGATTACGAAATAAATGGCAAAAACGAGAAAAGATCATGTTTAAAATATATTTATTGCGAAAGTTTAATACACCCGTTTTTATAGGTTTATTATTTTTCCTGCAAAATTGAACCTTGAATTTTTAAAATTAATAAACAATTTTCTTTGCACTTTTCTTTTCTTGCACCTTAAAATGCTTTAAAGAAAGAAATACAACATGATCGTATGCTCAAATACGTTTACAGTAAGTCTCACTCTCGACGGCAATGAAAGACTTTCAATCCGTGAAAAGAGAAGAAAATCTAGTAGAAATAAAGATATTTACATTTTAAAAGGAAAAAATGCAACATGATTTTTTAAAAAATGTCTTTTCTGCATTTTTATTATGGTATAATTAGATTTAAATTATGAAATCTAAGGAACCCAATTCTAAAAATTTATTGATGTTTCATTTATTGCTCAGTATTATTTCATCACTTTATGAAATGCACCAGCAATCTTTCATCTTGAACTAAATGTTACGAAATAAAAATAGATTTTCTGTTAGCAAGAAAACAATAGGATTGAGAACAGATTAACCTAAAAACACGAAGGCAATTGCATAGGTAGGTGAAGAATTACAAAAGCAGCATTAGGAAAATTGGTTAATAACACAATTGTATAACATTATGGTATTTATTGATAAAAATGGCCCTTACGAAATGCGTATAAAAACGAATTTACAAAATGAATAAAATAGAGTGATTTCGTGATTTAAGAAAATACTCTAAAATGCACACATAAAACATTAAGAATTTAATAAAAAATATAATATCTTATGCAAGTATAGTGATTTTTTGAAAAATTGACAGCGATATAAAAACAGTGCGGCTTAGAATTTATTAGATAAGATAACCATATTACATAAAAGTTATAGTATAATAAATCATTAAATCACCATTATAATAGGATATCACTTACATGATAACAACTAGGTTACAGGAAAATGAATTTAAAAATATTCTTTCAATACAACAATTTTGACAAAGAAAGAAGAAATGCGATATAACAGAAGCAACAGGAAAAATAAGGATAACCGATTCCTCGGTTCTCAATGTGTTAGATGAATGATAATATTGTTTAGCAACGGATTCGGAAATCCTACGCTCTTTTGCGCATGCGCCGGGCGGAGTTATTTTCATCAAAATAAATGGAAAGTGAAGAATGGCAGGGTGATGTTTACATTTTACTGAGAGTGATCTAACAAAGATGACTCATTACCTGACACCCCTTTCCGGTGTAAAATCGTCCAAAAGTGGATGTCTCGGAATCCGTTGCTGAACAGTATAATGTGTGTGATGAATAATAAAAAAAAATGAGAAATGAATGATCAAAATGCCAGTGTTGAATGATCTCACAATAAGTTTCGGAGACGAATGTTGAACAGACCTGTTGAGCGGACCCGGATATGTGATCGCATAATGGACTAGAGATGATAACTTCGAGTTAAAAACCGTTGTTACAAATACTGTAGACACCAGAATCCTATCCGAGATTTTTTTTAAAGAGTGATTAAGATTTAAAGATTTTTTTTACAAGTTTCATCGCTTCATCCTTGGTTGAGGGAAAAAAACCCTCACATTACTAAAATCCAACTGACTATATTACTCTGCACAGTTTTAAATTATTAATTCATACACGAATCACTTAGCAGTAATCTACAAGGTAAGTTTCCTTTGCTGCGAGGGTAAATACTCAGTAATTCGATAAAAATTACGAAAGGACTTTTCGAAACATTTTAAATAATGTTATAACTTTTGCAAACATTCAAAAAGAAACAACGTTTTATACGAGAAAAACGAAATAGAGAACGGTAAAGGAAAAAGAAAATCCTTAAGTCCTAGATCAGGAAATCAACAGGGCTAACTAGCAGATTGGGAACGCGATCCACCATTTTTTATTTCCCTAACTGCTTTTGAAATGTAGGCAGAAGATGGCCAGTAGGATAAAAGAGCCAAAGACGTCCACTCTTCGCCAAATTCACCAGGTTTATTGTCTGAATTAACCTTGAAGTGATATGCAATTTTACAGAAACTTAACTTATCTGTCCAAGACTTTTATAAAGCCAAGGTCTAGGAGAAGCTCGAAACGGAATTGAAAACCCACTTCGCCGGGAACTAAAAGACCACTGGTTTTTCCCTCGAAGAAAAAGTGATTTCATGACTAACCATCACCTCCTACTTGTCACTTCGCATGATACGCTTGGCTAAACCTCATATTATGCCATAACGGATGGAAACCGTCTGGAAAATCAAGGTCAAAATTGTTTTTTTTCTTGAACTAGAAAACAAAACAGAGCACCATGAATGGTTTCAAGATGGGTGATAGTAGTGATGGAAAGAGAAACTTCCTTGTTTCTTACTGGTGATTAGCGTAACTTTTTAAATTTTATGAATTTCATGTATCTGCATCTTAGATAATTATGCGAGAAAATAAAGCCTTGAAAATCAAAATAAACTAGCGAGAAAGAAAGAAAAGAGTATTTGATTCAATACTTTATTGGAAAAGGAACGTAAATGACCTTAGGAGAGAGAGTCTGATTATTTCCCTAAATAACAGTACTACACCTAGATATAGTTTGTTTCTTTTACATTATTGCACAAAATCCTCTTTTGTCTATGCTGTGCCATGTTCAATATTAAAAGAAACAAATCTAAATAAGTATGTAAAATTTTTTAAAAATAAATATTAAAAAAATAATAAACAGTTAACTCTATACAAAAAAGAAACTAAATTTGCAAAATATAAAGTATCATCAAAAGATACTGAAACAAAGATACAAATGTATGTATATGCGTCAAGACCACATACCAAATTTCATCCCTGTAGATTTAATAGTTTTTGAGTTATCGTGTTCACAGACACACAGGCAGACATAATTCCAAAATTGTGTTTTTTCGGACTCAGGGAGGTCTAAAACGTGGAGATTCATCAAAATCATCCTCATCTCATAATAAATAAAAAATATCCTCATCTCATTTATGTAACATCTTCTGCATTCACAGTTTGAGGGTCCGACGTGATCTTTCTTGTATTATTTTATCATACACTGTAAAAAAAATCCCGTAAAATTTACGGTTTTAAACTGGCAGCTGGGTTGGTTGTGCAAAACCGTAAAAGTTACGAAGTAAATCCGTAGGCAAAACGGTTTTTTGCCATACAGGAACAAGTTTTTCCCGTAAAAGTTACGAAGTAAATTCGTAGTCACAACGGTTTTTTACCGTATGAAATCAAGTTTTCTCCGTAAAAATTAAGTCATCGAAGTAAGTGACGTCATCGACTGAGTTGAGTTGTTTTTCTCCTTCTGTTCGAGTTGAGTTGAAATGTGCTGATGTGTATTATCAATTTTGAATATTAATTAATCAAGGCTTAATTATTAATTTCAATTAGTTTAATTAATATAATTTTTAATTGAACTTACTTGGACGATTTCGATGCAAGATGGTGACAAAACTTCTAACTCCTCCGAGCCGGGGATCGCAACCGCGTTCATAGAAATAAAAGGCAGTCACTCTAACCACTAGACCACCGGAGAGTTCATAAGATAAAGAAAAAATAATCTATTTGAGTTTTAAAGTCACTATAGCTCTAGTGGCGCCACCTAGTGGTGTAAAAATCAACTATTGCCAGAACACGTGTTTTAAGGTTACGGAGATGGAACCCTATTAAAAAACATGTAATGAATGCAATAAAATTACATTTAAGAAAAAGGGAAAGTTATCGTACGGAAAGCAATACCGTATGACGAAAAATAGAATTTGAACTGACGGTTTTAAACCGTCTATGGCTGGAGAGAAAAACGGTGAAAAACCGTTTTGTCAACAAAACAGCTTTAAACCGTCAAATATACGGAAAAATCCTTGAAAAAAACGGATATTTTTTACAGTGTAAGACAATTAATGATGCCATTGATTGCAGTGACATATTGAACCATATCACTTTTTCTGTGCCGACTAGAAGTCTGAGGAAGAGCTGCTTATTTGTTAATGTATTTACTAGGTTTAATTACATACGTAATTTTTCTATTTATAAATTTTACAAGATTTTTAACAGGTACTCTGATGATCTTGATGTGTTTAATATGCCTTATGGTGTTTTTAAGACTGAATGTTTGCGGCTTTTGTGCTCTTGAAGTGTTTTTATTTTGTGTGCTTTTTAAAATCGCGTTGTGTTTTTAGTGATTTCTGTGTCTATCTGTTGTTTTTATTAACCTGTATTTTGCGGCTATTTTAGTGTTTTTCTCTGTATCATGCACTCTGTAATTGGAGTTTATTCTGTAGTGTGCATTTTTTTCTAAATAAATAAATAAAAAATATCGAGTTCGAATAAAAACGTGTAAATTCTATACAATACATAAAACCGAAATGGAAGGATGTGTACGAAAGACTTATGTATATTAATGTGTACTAAGACTTAAAAAAGTAAAATTTCAAGAGATTTTTCTAAAAAAGAATCAATACCTGAGTCATCATTACACAAGCAAGATGAATGCATGCATGTATGTTGGCATAAGGTTAATAGCGACAAATAATACAAAGTAATCAAATATAATGACAAAATCCTACATCTTTCAGAAAACAAAAAAGTTAATATGAAGAATTTTGGAAAGCAAATCATTAAAATAAGGATGATGTTGCAGGTTGTTGTGAAGCAAAGGATGGATACTAAATTTTTAAAAAAATGTTAAACAGTCATATAACAATTGCTTAGTGGGCATAGAAATGCAGTCTCCAAGTGTGTTCAGCATTGAATATCAATATAACAATACCGATGCCATGTATTTATATTTGATTTCATAAAACCGAACCATTATTTAAAAATTTATATGTGTTATTACTGAAAAATAATTCTACATTTACTTATTTTCACTGCTAGATATAATGGACTATATTATGGAATTGAGATGGATACATTGAACTGAAGATAAGCAGTTGCCAATGGGTTTCAAAAGTTCAGGTTTTTGAACAATTTGGATGAAGTCGAAACCAAGACATATAATTTTTCTAACAACTCACCTTAAAAAGTACGTAAAGACAGTTTAAAATAGTAGCGTAATTGTGTGAACGGATACATTTAATTTAATAAGAGAACAAGCTAGCTCCGAATTTTAAAATTACCCTTAATAATTGCAGAAACAATGCATAGCATTCTAAAATAAAAATAAGAAATTCCTCTAAAATTATATGAATTAAACATAAAATTCCTGTTAGATGTTCAATACCATAAGTTACAAAACATAAAATATCATTAAAAGATTTATCTTCATAACATTGTCAATTAAAAAGTTCTAATGTAATTTTTTGCCTCAGAAGTCCATGCGCATAACCCAAGAGTAGATGAAAAATAAAAAGTTAAATATAACTCACACATTTAATTGTAACAACTTAAATCCTAATATAATTTTTGTCTCGGAAGTCCATACGCATAACCCAAGAATAGATGACAAAATAAAAAGTTAAATGTAACTCGCACATTTAATTGTAACAACTTAAGTCCTAATGTGATTTTTTGTCTCGGAAGTCCATACGCATAATCCAAGAATAGATGAAAAACAAAAAGTTAAATGTAACTCACACATTTAATTGTAACTATGTCTTTATTGCAGAAATAGTTGAATTGTCCTTAATTTAATTAATATTTATACAAAATTTCATTAACTTTTATTCTCACTTTACAGTTTTTAAAGTTCCAGAGAATGGAAATCACATTTTTTTTTAAAATTTAATTCTTAATTTTTAAAATTTTTTGACAAACTGTTCCTTTGCGAATTATCTATTTGATAATTTTTACAGTAGCGATTGAAGAAGCAATATATGTGTCATAATTTCAAATACACAGAGATGTAAAAATTACGTTAATTAATTGAATCATTATTATGAGACTATTTATAAAATATATGACTTTCACTTATATTACGGAAACTGTAAAAAATACTTTTATAAAAATGATGTTCATGAATACAATCTCTCTCTTTCTGTAAATAAGTCAAAATAACCAGACTGATAGAAACAGACTAACATTAGGCAGATATTCTTTTCAGTGACATCCATGTCAATGTTATTTTCAATGCTACAAATGGACCGTTCATTTACTTTTACCTAATAATGCTGTATTCCACTGAATTGACCCTAAGTATAATGTTGTCCAGAACACTTTGGATCAATTCAGCGGACATTTCTTTTGAACAACCATTTGCAGTAGTTTTAGAAAATCGACCATATTCAAATAATTCGTTCAAGGGTTATTTTAATGATAGCATTGAACTTAACATTTCATATTAAAATTTTAAAAAAGATTAACTAGATATAATTTTCTAAAAAGCTTTCGAAGAATATTCCTTTCAAACAGCTACTGTATAGGGAATAATATAGACACTGTATTTTAGTGTATTATGGTAGATCAGTATCGTAATATATTTCGATACAGTTTATTTCTGTTGTAGCAAAACTCGTAGTATTGTTTAGCAACGGATTAGGAAAACCTCTGTGCTTTTGCGCATGCGCCGGGCGGAGTTATTTTCATCAAAATAAGGGGAAAGTGAAGAATGGAAGAGTGATGTTTACATTTTACTGAGCATGATCTAACAAAGAACTCCGGAAATGCGCTCATATGACTCATTGCCTGACTCCCCTTTCCGGTGTAAAATCTCCCAAAAGTGCTAGTCTCGGAATCCGTTGCTGAACAGTATCTTTGTGCAAGCGTTAAAATGATTAAAAGTCCCGGATTAGCTGGAAGAGTCACAGCTTTTGACATTCCTTCAGCTTAACTTCTTTCGCCCCCCCCTCTTATCTAAAGCGTCATAAATTGCAATTCAGAAAATTTAGTCATCTTAATCATAATACCTACACTATTTTTTTTTTATGCTGACTACTATTACAAAAATAAAAACAAAGCAAATCCATTATATATATATATATATATGACTAAATATTTTACAAACAATTAAAACTCAAATAATATTTTCAGCATATACCCCTATTAAATCAATAATTAAATATAAAATAATATTACCTAATTAATAATCATACAATAAAATACATAAAGATAATTAGATTATAAACTATTAGTATGAAAAAGACAACTCAGATTTGGAATTCCAACAATCAAACGCCAATCGATCTTAGGAATCGATTATGTCGCATTAAATTCGAATTTTAGAGGCGCCAACATTCTGCGAAGGTCGATTGTTGGAAAAAAGCAAATAGTATAGGAGTAAATCTCCAAAATATTTCAAGAAAAGAACGAGAAAATAACTAAGTGCTTACCAATTCAAAGTCATAGCAATTATAATGCCAAGAGCTATATACAAAATACAGTTCCGCATTTATAGTGAAAATATTATAACTAAAATAAGTTATATATACTATATTAAAACATCATTAATAAATTAAAATATAAATTTAATTTTTAAAATCATTATAGTAACTTATTTTAGTATGAGAATATACTTTAAATAATATGATGCAATTCTTAAAATTAATATATATAGAAAGAGAGAGAAAGAAATGCCAAAAAAAAAACGGTGAAAAATATTTCCATATCCGGACGTCTTCCACAGGAGGCAAAGTCACAAAGTTAAGCTACAGAAGAAGAGGAAGAAAAAAAAAACTGATACATTAACTATAATAAAAATGGTCGCGTGCTTTACTGCTGAAATCCTAATTATACGCAAACTAGATACGTCGCGTGAGGTAATTCATTTTTAACCTGTACAGGTTGGCGTGATACGTTCTTAAAAGCACCCAGAATAAAATCTTCGAAATAACAGTCGGGGTTCAACGGCCAGTGGAATTTCGGAAGAGACAAAGAAAATGTGACTTCCGAAAAAGTATTAAAAAGAGAAGAAATTCTCATGGACTGATTCAAAATGACAAAGCAATTTCTTTTTTTATAATTAACTGAAGGTATACAGATTAGATTACCCCGCCCTGGCCTAGGCCGTGATACATCTTATTTTACAATTTTTTTTTAGAGACGAGAAACATCAGTTTAACTGAAGGTATTTAATTACATCAGAGTCATGCAGAATAATGTATTTCGGAAAACCTGTTTAAAAAGAAGTTGGCGAGTGTAATGCACTCTTTGCAAGCAATGTAATGAATGAAAAATGTTAGTCATTTTAGTTATCTGAAAAAGAGATAAGAAACAAACGACATTTTTCACAAAAAAATTAAGGTGAACTTAAAATAAGTTATCGCGTAAAAACTGGATTAGCATTAACGTTGAAAATGGCAAAGCTATTTCGTGATTATTCATTTACACAATCACTTACGAAATTATAGATATTTGAGCAATACTTTTCTCGTTTCAAATGCCTAGTTAATGACAGTCGGAAACAGAAATTTCTTCAAGTTTTATAAAAATCAAATACATACGCATATTAAATACTATTTTCTCTTGTCGCATAAGTAGACGAAAATGGAATAAATTCATGTTCACATGATCAAGTTCAGCGTGCAGATTTAATTTTCGAATCCATTCCACATGCTGCAGAATGAATTCCAATTCGCAAAATTAAAAATTGAGTGCCACAGTTCAGTGCGAGCCAACGTGCAATTGATGATTGGATGGCATCAGGATTTGTGACGTCACACGAATTTAATTATTTAATCAATTGATCATTTAATTTAATTATTTAATCAATCATCATTATTTAATCAATTGATTCAAGGAGGAACTATCATTTTAGAAATTTTCTTTTACTTATTTAACTAACAGTATTTAATTACTTATGAAAGAGGCTTGTATTTCATTTTTACCAACAAAAATGATACCATAGATCATCCGTTTTCATGATAATATATAAAAACAAAACCAATCTATGCACTAGCTAATCTATACTTATAAAAGGCAATGTTTGTGTGTGTGCGTGCGTGCGGTGTCCAGACGAATCTATCGTACTTA
>BGPR01041865.1:0-13476 GCA_013235015.1 Araneus ventricosus | reverse complement strand
AGTATTGCTAAATGCCAATTCATTCAGTAATAAACGAGATCGTAAACAAGTCCCAGGCTAATGAACTAAACTATACTTATAAAAGGCACGTTTGTGCGGTGTGTGTGTGTTTATTCATGATGTCCAGACGAACGCACTTCTACAGCCATGAATTCTACACACGGTAGTCGTAGAGATTGAATGTTCCCCTAAAGCCGAAATTCTAAAATTTAATCTAGAAATTCTTTATTTAACAAGTGTTTTGTGTTGTTTTGTTTCATTTTCGCACTAATTTCAATATTTCAAATAATTGTAGTGACAAATAGATAGACCATCGGAAAGAGCACACGATTTCCGTTCTAATGAAGTTAGTTTTTGAATTTCTAACGCAATTTACTGGAATTTTGAGAAATTTTTAAAAAATACCTGTATGTTTTGGCTTCAAGATGTTACTTTGATTTTAAATTTGTTGCAGAATCCGACTTTCTAATAACACTATTATTTTCAATTTTTCAGCTTATAACTGCAATGGTTCTGTCGTAATTTAAAACGAGAGAATGGTTAGTATCTTTAGTTTTTTTTAAAATTAATTTTTCCTGGTAGTTGAACGATATGTTTCTCTAGCGAAGCTTCCGCCCACGATAAATCTCCTGGAACGTTGCGGCAATTTCATTGGCTAAGGCCAGGGTGACGTCATTACTTTATATGAGGAGATGATGTATTTACTCCAGGACTGATTATTATTTTAAGTGTATCTTAACTTATTTCTTTGGCTTTCTATACTTTGCTCGGGTGGTGTGGTATTAAATATCACATTGTAATTTTTTTAACATTATTTGATTTAATGTACTGGTCGAGAGGAAAAAAGAGGCGGACCAACTCAATAATATATTATATTTCTGATTTGGCTTTTTAAACTTATTTATGCAATTCGTATGTGGCTTTTTTTATTTTGTTGAAACTGATCCCAGGTCGCCAAAAAAGTGTACTGCTAGTATGGGATAAACCATTAGTCTCACAACTGGTAATGAATCACAACTTTCATGGCATTATTGCGAATCTTCCAATTTCGCAAATAAAGGGAAAAATAGAATCTGCTGATTGAAGCAGTGATGAAAGCCAAGAAGAATTCAAATAGAAAACAAAGAATTCCTTCTCCACATTGATGCTGATATTTGATTTAATTTTCAGTCATAAATTAAAAACACTCCAAAGGAATCAATTTAACAGAAACGGATGTTTATATTTGATCCAATTAAGTAAATTTATAGAGAGAAAATAAATATTTTATAAAGAATAACATTTTTGAGTCCATGAAACTTGGCTAATCATTCCATACTCAAAATAGTTTACACCAATATTTAACTCACTTTTCTAAATAAAATGCAATTGGAAACACCGTTATTTCAAGCAAAAACAAACAAACAAACAACATGTGCCCAATTAACACCGCACGGAATTCCATCTATTAAAAATACCCAATTACCACTGGCCTTATTATACCAAGAAATCCTTAACAATGACAGTTTGAAACTAAAACTGAAATATCCACTTCTCGTAGGAATCGGAACTTTCTCCTCGAAATTCCAACACTCTCCATGCCACTTCCACCCCACCCTGAAAAACAATTTCCTTCTCTCCCATTTTCACTCAAGAGCGAAACGACTTGTAATTGAGCCTGAGTTGCAATCATCGTAAAACCCATTTATTCCTCAAAGTAAAAATAACGGACCTCCCATTTCCAACATTCAACTTAGAATTAAAATGGCCCCTCCCAACGTTACCCCCCAGAGGCAAGGAACCCCAAGACGTGTGCTAGAAATGGTAAAGAATCACTCATATCTGAGGGGGTATGGAAGAACACGAAGGCTCGCTGCCCCCCTCCTCTGTAGAAAGGCACAATTTCAATCATCCTTACTATATCTGCTGCCTTACAAATTCCCCATTTATAATAACAGCTTCCATTCCCTGTTTCCGGAGAGAGAGAGGGCGATTCATCAGAATTTCGAAACAAACTCCGTCGAGAGGAAGGTGGAGAGGGAGCAGAAAACAAGGTGGTCGTTCTCCCCAACCCATTGGTATGCTTTCTTTTGTCTGATTGAAAGAAAAGTAAAAGTGTTTTAAAATGCGAAGCAGAGAGAGAAAATTAGAAATGGTGGCGCGCTTCCACGGAATTGTTATTGCAAGCAGTTATTGCCTGCTGTCAAATAGGATGATAAATAGAGCAATAAAAATCTTATTGTCTTCAGTTTAGTTAGATTTTCTGATTTTAAATGAAAAGTTGCTAATTCGATGAAATCTTAAAAAACAAAGAATTGATATTTATAGAAATGTTTTATATCACGGTCACGATCTTACTAAAATATAAAACATTGACTCTTCTTAATACTTCCACCACAAGGATGTGGAATCCTCACTTCTTCTCCTTACTCAATTGGCCGCAAGGATGAACTTCACTTCTTTCCTTATTAACACCAATATGATGTGAACTTCACTTCTTTCTCCTCTCAATACCTTCAATTGGTCATATGATGTGAATCCCTACTCTCCTTAATACTCACTCTGTCATATGATGTGAACTTCACTTCTTAATACTCAATTGGTCATATGATCTGAAACACTCATTTCTTCTAATACTCAATTGGTCATATGATGTGGAACTCACTTCTTCCTCCCCAATATTCAATTGGTCATAATGTTGACTCACTTCCTTCTTCATACACCCAATTGTCGTAAGGATAAACTTCCCTACTCTTCTCCTTCATACTAACTGGCTGGTCATAAGGATGAATCCTCACTTCTTCTCTCCTTAATACTCAATTGGTCATATGATGTGGAACTTCACTTCTTCTCCTAACAAATTGGTCATAAGGCGATGTGAACTACTCTTCTCCTTAATACCTACAATTGGTCAAGCATTGATAAACTCTACTTCTCTTCTCAATACTCACAATTAGTCATATGATGTAGAACTTCACTTCTTCTCCCCACACCACCTGCTCGCGATGTGAACTCGCTTCTCCCATGGCTTCAATTGGTCATATGATGTGAATCCGCTTCTTCCTTAATACTCACTACAGTCATATGATGTGAACTCTCACTTCTTTCTCCTAATACCAATTGTCACATTTAGAAACCTCTACTTCTTCCTTAATACCACTAATAAGTAAGGAGGAACTCTCACTCAAATACTGAGGTTTCAAACCAAATTTTGCTTTAGATACATTAGGACAAAATCGACGTGACTAGAACATAATAAGTAGGTTACACCGAGCAGGTATGGACTTTAATCCCCTTAAATAGCAACAGTGTGTTCAGAGTCTGATCAAATGCGCCCTACATAAATCTAAATCCATGAAAACAACCCACAAACTGCAAATTCACTAAAACGGAAACTCTTCATCTGATCCCTTTAAAAAGTTTTAATGGTAAGGCTACACAATATATACAGAGTATTTTTTTTTCAGTATAATCAAATTGCGTTATATTGGCTTAATGTAAACTTTTGATATGAAACGTGAATATAAAATATGTAACTGTTAAAATTGAGGTTTTATATGATAAAAATTTTTTCACAAAAATATTTGATTCCACAAATATTTTTCTCACAAAATGGGCCCTAAAAAAAAACCTTGATCGACCCTCGACTATATCCTTTCCTCTTTATTCTTGTGTTGGAGTTGTCGTAGATCAAATGCACATGCCTGAATAAATGAGATGTTAATGGATTACCCTGGACACTTTCTTTCGAGTAGCGTGACGTTCATCAAATATTATGTTGTTGACAAAGCTTATAAAGCTCGCTTCCTGACTTTAATCTGAAGACATTATGCAAGCTCTTGACTTTGGCATACAAGAATCTCTAGAAGGACCCGAACTTTCAGAACCTCTTTCACTAGTTTCATAGGAACTTCTGAGATTGTATGTCACTTCTACGTAATCACTTCCCGTCGAAAAGTATAAAGGCAAGTCCTTCAAACCAAGAAACAGTTGAATTTGATCCTAACAAGGTTGGAGAGCTAACAAGAAATCTTGATTGCTACCGAGATTTAGGATAGCCCTTTGTGAATTTTACTAGTGTTGTGCTAATACTTGTGCTACATTTATTTGCTTGGAATATTTGCAAATAAAGAGCTTTATTTTTAAATCCTGCTTATTGACTCGCACTCAACACACAAGTCAGATTTGTCACAATATTTTATCACAAAAGTTTAAAATGACATAATCTGATGCATCTACACGGGCAAAACTGTTGAGGGTTAAAACATCTGCCTCAGGCCCAAACGTCGTCACAGCCCTGCAGTAGAGAACCCGTCGAAACCTTCCAGAACCTCATACGGGCAATCATTTCCCTGGGAGAGCCCAACATCCACATTTAAATCAGATTGCGCATTAATATTAACAGGCTCTGAGCACCGTCGACGTTAATAGAGGAGGAAGGAAGAAAAACCCTCTCAGTATCATGATGCGCAACCCCCCCCTTACCCTTCGATCCATCATGCAGATGAGAGCTACATAGGTTGGTGCCGTGGGCCGTTATTGGCATACATGCAACATATGCATTGAAGAAAAGCGCTGTGCGCGCGTGTGCGGCTGGTAATTGTTGCTTCAGAGGTCGAAATGCGGATAATTATGCATCTAATGCGACCGCGGGCATTTCACCTAGGAAAACATCCACTCTCGACATTTCACCCGTCCAGAAATGTCGCCGGATTCAAACAAAAGCAAACAGTCCGGGTCTGGAATTATTGCCGTAATCATTAATTGGCACCATTGCCGGGATTAGTTCACATCTCCACAGAGTCAGAGCGCACCGACAGGGAAATGTCATTAACATGCTGGCTTGAAGCCTTGGTCGCGACATTAACTAGCTGCTGTATTGATTAAATACGTGAGTGGTATAAAGTACAACCTTCGTCGAATTGATTCAATAATATGGAGGTAAATACATAACCTCGTGAATTAAAGATTAAATAATATGGAGGGTTATAAACAACCTTTCGAGTGAATTAAGCAAAATATGAGTGAGAAGCAAACCTTTCGAATAATAAAGATTAAATAATATGGGAGGGTTAAAACAACCTTTAGGGAATTATAAGTGCGAATTTATACGAACTGTAACTATGGATTCTCATTTGCGCCAACAAATTATGAAAAGAATCACTGTAATTAAGAATAAATAATATGGATGGTAGCAAATACAACCTTTCGGCAAATTAAGATGAAATAATATGGAGTGGTTAAGGAAACAAAATTTCAGTAATTAAATGGATTAAATAATATGGAGTGGTTAAATACAACCTTCCGAGGAATTAAGATTAAATAATATGGAGGGTTAAATACAACCTTTTCGAGGAATAAGATGAAGTAATATGAGAAGTACATTAAACTCTTGGTGAATATTAAGATTCAAATAATATGAGTGGGTAAATACAACCTTTATCAAGTGCAAACATGCCAATATGGAGTGGTTAAAAAGCAACCTTTCTTAGGAATTATAGTAAATAATATGGAGGTTAAATCAACTTCTTTGCAGAATTATATGGTGAGAAATTTATACAGAGCCCTATATTGATTCTTATCTCTGGTTTACTAACTAAACATGAAACGAACCATTGTATTAAGAATAAATACTATGGAGTGGTTAAATACAACCTTCGGCGAGTTAAGATGAAATACGAGTGAGTTAAAAACAACCTTCAGCGAATTATTATCAAAAATTGGAGTGGCAAACGTTCTAAAGCGAATTAAGATTAAAATATATGTTAATACAACTTCAAGGAATTATAGTGTGAATACTTAAAATCTATGGATTCTTCCATTTGTTTGTAACATGAAACGAATCATTGTAATGTTAAGAATAATAATATGAGTGATTAAAAACAACCTTTCTCAAATTTAAGATTAAAATAAAATGGAGTGGTTAAATACAACCTTTCTGCGAATTGAGAAATAATATGGAGGAGTAAAAAACCCTTCAGGAATCGATTATATTGATAAATTACGTAAAGGAAATTTAAAACCATTGATTTTTATATGTTTTCAACTGACGCTGAATGAAATTGATTGTAAAATTCAGCATTGGGTAATTTAATCGAAATGAGAGAAATGTTCGTTTTTTCTGTATATTGCGATAAAGACTTTGAATGAATGACGCATTAAATGGTTTTAATGTTCGAACCATCCCAAATCCGAGAATTGTAAATTATTGAGATTTGAGTGGATTGTAAATCACTGATGGCGAGTCATTTATCACATCATTCGCGAGCAAGTCCATTAATAATTGTGATTGATCACAGTTAATATTATTATTTACTTCAGTTTCAGATTAAGTTTATTAAATTAAAAGACAAGACAGATGAACTATATTATTTGTACAAACAGAGAACCATATTAATAAATTATACTTGAAACATTAAAATATACAGAATAAAAAAAATCAATAATGATGGAAAGGAAGAATTTCAAGCTATGTTTATTGAATTCCATTAGATTTCGGAAATTTTTCAAAGATTTTAGGCCTCGACTTGGAATTTTACTTAAAATAAAGACAATAAAAGCAAGGAAATATTTTCAAAATAAATAAAGAAAATGTCTTTTTTTTATAAACACTACACAAAGTAACTCAGTGCGTTTCTTCAATAGTCAGAATAATAAAAAATACAGAATAAAAAAATCATTAATGATGCAAAAAAAGAATTTGTAGCTATATTTATAGAATTCCATTAGATTTCGGAAATTTTTCAAAGAATTTAGGCTTCTACTTTGAATTTAATTTAAAATAAAGACAATAAAAGCAAGGAAATATTTTCAAAATAAATAAGGAAAATGTCTTTTTTTATAAACACTTCACAAAGTGCGTTTCTTCAATAGTCAGAATAATAAAAATTACAGAATAAAAAAATCATTAATGATGCAAAGGAAGAATTTCAAGCTATGTTTATAGGATTCCATTTGATTTCGGATTTTTTTCAAAGAATTTAGACCTCTACTTGGAATTTAACTTAAAATAAAGATAATAAAAGCAAGGAAATATTTTCAAAATAAATAAATAAAATACAATTTGTGCCATATATTTTTGTCTTTCTATCTTTTTTAATAAACATTTCACAATGTAACTTAGTGCGTTTCTTCAATAGTCTGAAGTTTAACATTCTAAATCACGATTTCCTTCTGATCATTTTTTCCAAATTCTCACAATGAATGTCTTTGATCACTGAAGCGAAGATTTATCTAGGATTGTCTGTTGAAAGATTTTAATGCTCTTTGAAAAGATAAATCTATCATATAAAGGGCTTATTAACCGAGTCATAGAGAAATTTAAAACAAACTAAAATAAATGCATCCTTTCGTAAATACAATCCGCTTCTGATCATCTTCATTAGCAGACAATTTCCATTTTGATAGGATCATCCACATGAGTTCTTCAACAGAACTTCTGAAGACAGTGCGAAGCAACTCACATGCTTATTTACACATAAGCAACTCGCAAGCTTACGATTATGTGCGATGCAACTCACATGCTTATGATTATGTGCGAAGTAACTCACATGCCTATGATTATGTGAGAAGCAACTCGCATGTTTATTTACACATAAGCAATTCACATGCCTATGATTATGTGCGAAGCAACTCACATGTTTATTTACACATAAGCAACTCACATGTCTATGATTATGTGCGAAGCAATTCACATGTTTATTTACACATAAGCAACTCACATGCTTATGATTACGTGCGAAGCAACTTACATGCTTATGATTATGTGCGAAGCAACCATGCTATGATTACGTATGAAGCAACTTACATGCTTATGATTCATGTAGCGACAACTACGTACAGGCTTCCAACTAATACTTATGTTAAGGTAGAACAGTAATCAAATGCTATACCACTATACGTATAATTTATGATTATGTGCGGAAGAACTCATGCTTAATTTACATATAAACAGCTCACATGCTTAGTTTACAGTATAAACTACTCATGTCACTTGTTACTAGCGCGACTCACATGCTTGTTGCTTATAACAGCTCACGTAGTTTGATTGTTGTTGGAGGAGCTTTCGTAACTGTTCGCTTATAAACCATCAGTAATGCACATTCAACGTCACTGCTTGTTACTATAAGAGCTCATGATACATCACCAGCCTTGTTTACGTATAAGAAGCTCACTCGTACTTATGATTATGTGCGAAGCAAGTCACTGTAACCGTACATAACACTCACGCTTATCGTAAATGGTATCAATTCAAGGACGTCATGCAATCACATGATAATGTGATTGACATCATTGAAACCATGCATAGTTACGGTGTGCGTGATGTCATATCTTTTTTCTTCCTGCAAGACGCAGTAGATTCTAACTCGGCGCCTTAACGTATATCCGTGATATGAACTAATTGTATAGAAAAATATCACAGAAGATAAAAAAAAAAACCCCATCAAATAAATTCATACGTTGCTTTACGTTGTGCTGTGACGTCCGTCCTTTCTGCTAGAAGATGCGCAGAATTCTAAAACCGGCGACATGACGTGCGCGTGATGAACACATTGATTCATAAGAATAATATCACAGATAAAAGAAACCACTTGTTCTCTAAGCACGGATATCTGTTCATAGTAAGAAAGATGTGTTGTAGCTCATTAACGCCAGAAATCGATCCATAGCGCTGAAATTCCAGAGAAGCTGCCTAACCTTTTGATGTCCCGCCGCCCACTGAAATGTGGCTAAACCAAGGATATTCACGGACCACAGAAAAGGTCCGCACAATTCCAGACCACAAACGCGACATATGAGTAGACGGGAGAAGCTGACCCACTCCGAAGAAATTGCTTCAAGCTGTTCCTATGATTTCCTGATCTCGAGTTGTGATTCAATCACGGATCCCTTGACAAAGAACTTTCCCGGAAGATATGTGGAAGCTGCATCATCAGGATAGTTTCATCATGTCGAGGGCACTGAACAAGTAATAAACTCCGATAAGATGATAAGCCAAGTTTGTTCTTCCCTCATAAGTGCCAAGACGCACCTCAAAGTGGAATGTTAAGTTCAGATGGAGTATTGGGGCTGTTTCAATCATTGGAGTAATTGGGCACCATTGATCCAAGGGCATCTACTGGTTTTTAACCGAAACCGGCTTTTTTTGTTTCGGTTAACCGTTTTCTTTCGTTTATTTATTCGTCCGGCTAAGTACTCTAGCCAAGGGCTCAAATTCTACTTACGATTCTGATGGGGCGCTAAATTACTCTAGCTCAAGGCGCTCAAATTCCTACTCACGGTTCTGAAGGGGCTAAATTACTCTAGTCCAGGCTAAATTCCTACTACGGTTCTGATGGGCCCTAAAACTTACTCTGTCCAAAGGCGCTCAAATTCCACAGCTTACAGTTCTGATGGGGCGCTAAATTACTCTGCGCCAAGGCGCTCAAATTCTACTCACACGGTTCTGATGGGGCGGGGCGCTAAATTACTGTAGCCCAAGTTGCGTAGAACTGTAAGAGTAGCGAACGTATAACCACGGCAGCCAGTGACAATTGAAGTTGGAAGACGGAGAAAAAGGCACAGTGTATAATTATGAGCAGTAAAAACGTTCTGAATTTAACCTTAAGTATTTAAATATAAGTAAAATATAGGGTGTCCACCAAACTCCTTCTACCCTACATTAACTTGAGAACGGCGACAACTATTGTCACAAACTTGGTGTCTAGGTGTAGTAAAGTGACCATGCGCTACACGGTGAGATTGGCTACAGCGCCATCTGGCGGTAAACAACGGAGTAAGTGTTCCAATCTCGAAAACGGTACAAGACACGGGAAAAAGTCAACTACAAAATTATAGAGCATCTTCGATTTAGTACGAAAAGACACCTTGAGCGCAAAAATTTATAAACAAAACGTGTAAAACGCGCATTTTTTTGGTCGCGATTTTCCAAACCTGTGACGTAACAACTCGCGACAACAGGAGATTATATCACCTTTTGAACAATAAACGTCGACCCGATGGCATTGTAGCCGACGGAGAGCATTTCGAACACCGAAAACAAAAGTATCTGCAGATAACTAATTGTTCTGTTTTCTTTCTAACGCTTTTCTGGTGTAAGTGTTAGAAATCGCGACCAAACAAATGCGCGTTTTACACGATTTGTTCTTAGCATTATTGCGCTCAATGTGTCTTTTCGTACTAAATCGAAGACGCTCTACAATTTTGTAATTGACTTTCCCCCGTATCTTGTACCGTTTTCGAGACAGGAACGCTAACTCCGTTGTTTGCCACCAGGTGGCGTGGTAACCGATCTCACCGTGTAGCTCATGGCCACCTTACTATACCTAGACACCAAGTTTGTGACAATAGTTGTCGCCGTTCTCAAGTTAATGTGGGGTAGAAGGAATTTAATGGACACCCTGTATATAGAAAGTGCTGAAGACCCGAGTCCAATCTACAAATTTTGCTAAACTTTGTAAGCTAGACATCATAATTTTAGAACACTCAAATGAAATATAGAGCAGCTAAAACTCATTTGATCCACTCTGTATTTCTATTTCAATGTGATGCCAGCTTAGCTTAGCGATTCTCCACGTCTGATATTTGAACATAATTTAGTTTTAAACACGAACCATCAAAATTATGTGCCATAAAATTCATTATTCAAAGCGAAAGCGCTTTGTCTATAGTGCCTTTTTCTCTAAGAGGGCAAGGGACTACCACATCAGAGTAGCTCAATTTAAATATTAGAACTTCAAAACTTAAGTTAAAAATTATAAAAAGTAAGCATTAATAAAACCTTAAAATAAAACACAAAAAAGCAAATTAGAACGAAAAATACAATTAGAATGAAAGCAAAATGGAAGAAAATTGGAAAAGAACCAAAATGGCGATTCTTCCTCAGAGGCCACACGCCATTGTAGCTCTAAAGCAGGACAAAAATTTTCTGAATAAAGGAATGACCATTAGTCAAAATTATTCCTTTATGTGGCCTGAATTTTTGTCCAACCTCTGAAAATAGGATAAAAGGAAAAAAGAAAAAACCTATAACAGATACCTGTACAACAGAATCAATAATGAGACAGAAACCAAAAAGTCGTCCTCTTTCAAAACAGACGCTCTAAACAAGGAAAGCCAAATAACATGAAGAAGCAAGCCCCTAGCTCCATCTATGTAGAAGAATTCGAACTATTCTCCAGACAATTTTCTTCCATTTTGCTTTCATTCTAATTGTATTTTTCGTTCTAATTTGCTTTTTTGTGTTTTATATTAAGGTTTTATTAATGCTTACTTTTTATAATTCTTAACTTAATTTTTGAAGTCCTAATTTTGTTTTCGTGTATTCTATCAGAAGCAGCTGCATATGCGCCTTTCTGTATAATGCAATAGAATTTTAATTAATTTTTAATTCAAGTTCTATTAATATTTAATTTAATATTCGTTAAATTTTATCAATTATAATTGTCAATTTAAATATAGCTTTTATGATTACATCAGGAAGAGAGGCAAAAAGGAAATTATTTTTTTGCTATGAGGGACAGTTCCACGAGAGGGGAGTTATGGCCAAATGAAAAAAAAAATGCTCAAGAAATACAAAAGTAAAGGTTTTTAGTTAGTGAAAAAAAAAGCATCTGCGCCATGATGCCAAAAAATAAGCGTTCTTTAATTGTTGAAGAAAGTATATGGAAAAATGGCACAAACACTGGAAGTTAATGCAACATCGAATCGATTCAGTACAAAAACAAGTTCAGTTCGAGCATTTCTTGCCAGGTTTGATATTTGACATTCTCATCTGGCTAGAGATCTGCGAGTCCGGTCTCGCAGCCGGACAGGGCACGTCCGACGCCTCATTTCCTCATTCGATAAGGATTAAGGGAGTTCGATTCCGGGCGCCGGATGTTCCATTTCCCGTTACTCCCTCCTCCTGTCGGGCATTTCAATCCGGAAAGAATGCATCTCCCGCCACGGCTGACGCAATTCGAAATCAATTCCACTCGAGCTTTTCATTAAAATCAAAACGCCACACACATCGAAATACAGACGTAGCAACGAGGAACCAGGGTTGTCACATTGGCCTTTTTAAGGCCAAATTATGGAGATTTGGCCTTTTTTCAAAGCCCTTGGCCTTAGGAATTTTCCTTTGGCCTTAGATTTATTTTTGGCCTTTTTTGGCTTTATTTTCGGTAATGATCTTTAGAGCAATTTTTAATCACTTATTTACTTAAATTAATTAATTCTAATTTATTATTAAATATTTTTAAATAAATTTTTTGATACACTTTTCAAATTATATATAGTGAGCTGTCCAACGAAATAGCTATTGAAGGAAACAAGGAAGTTTAATTTTTTCACTTAAATTTTAGTTTAATAATAGAGCATTGGACATTTCCCGATCAAGTGGGATTTGTTTTCATGAAGGATAGCCATTTTTTCAAATGACCAATGAGGTCTTCAATTTATGTGTCAAATTTGGCCTTTTTGGCCTTATTTTTAAAAAGGTTTGGCCTTATTTTGCTATATTGATCTGGCAACCCTGCGAGGAACATTACGTCAACAATGATCATATCAAATTAAATAAACTAATCACACTATTTTATTTCCTAAAACAGTTGGGACCCGAAGTCTGTTAACCCTAATCCTGTTACTTCGATGCACCCTTTTCTCAAAATCTGTCATAGATTCATGTTTGAAATTTTTTATACAAGTAAAGTACATCTTTATCATTATACTAAAATGATTTTTTATTTAAAATTCAGAAATTTATTTAAAAAATTTTTTTGTGTCGAAACAAAAAATGTTAAATTGCCCACTTCGATGTACCTTTTTTCAAAATCTGTTCTAGATACATGTTTGTAATTTTTTTTATACAAGTACAGTACACTTTAATCATTATATTGAAATGAGTTTTTGGTTATTTTTTAATTTTTTATAAATTTACAAAATATTTAATTAGACATAGTGAAATTTTACCCTATTTTGACACAAAAAATTGTGAAAAATAAAGTTTTGAGATTTTTTAAAAAAAAAAAAAACTCATTTCAGTATAATGAGAGAGGTGTAATATACTTGTATACACAGTTTCAAACATGAATCTCTAACAGATTTTGAGAAAAGGCACATCGAAATGGCCAGTGTCGCATTTTTTGTTTTAACACAAAAAAATTTGCAAAAAGTAAATTTTTGAATTTTTTTTTCAAAAATAATTTCAGTATAATGAGAAAGATGTACTTTACGTGTATACAAAGTTTCAAACGTGAATCTATATCAGATTTTGAGAAAAGCTACATCGAAATGGCCAATTTCACATTTTTTGTTTTGACATAAAAAAAAAAATTGCAAAAAGTAAATCTTTGAATTTTTTTTTCAAAAATAATTTCAGTATAATGAGAAAGATGCACTTTACTTGCAAAACAAATTTCAAACATGAATCTATATCAGATTTTGAGAAAAGGTACATCGAAATGGCCAATTTCACATTTTTTGTTTTGACATAAAAAAAATGCAAAAAGTAAATTT
>BGPR01041864.1:265-13476 GCA_013235015.1 Araneus ventricosus | reverse complement strand
AAATGGAATAGGGTTTGAGGTTATGTATCATTTCAGAAAAGAAGAAAGATTTGAGCATTTCGATTTGTGTGGGTGAATTATTTTGAATCCCTGAATGAATGCAAATCGTGTAGTATGTAATATTTTCTTGTAAAAGAATAAGCTTTGTATCTCGGAAAGAAATCGATAGTAATAAGAATAATAATGAAAAACACGAACATTTTTTATGCAAAATCAATGTAAACAAATAGAACAAATTTTGTATATACTTTTGTTTAACTTGATTTGTTTCATGTTTGAAATGATAGAATTCTACAACTGATTTTTCATGCATTTCCTGGTGAGCATTACTGTTCTTATGTTTCGAAATTTTGTGCATTTCTGTATTCTTAATGGCAATACATTATTACAATATTTGTAGAACTTCATAATCATTTAATTGTTTAATTCAATTCAATTTTGGATGTCACTTGGTAGTGAATTTGTGAAACATTATTTCAAGATCCCATAATAATTACAAGGTGGTCATAAAATATTGAACCCATTTCAATAATTAATAAAAAAAACTAATAATGTTACAACTGCGGGTTTTTTAATGATAGAATAAAACCTCTTCACTCGGAATTAAGAAATAATGAAGTTAGAATATTTTCCTTTGGCGTACTGTGTACGGTTAAAGCATAAATGAAATTTCAAGCCTGTAGATGAAAAATTAAAAAAAGTTACCCCATGTCCGGCATCCGACAATACCTGATATTTCAATTAAAAAAAGTCGAAAAATCACACAAATTTCACTTTAAAACTGTTGTCAAAGGATAATAAAATATTGTAGAATCCTTTTAAATGGTAAAACAGGAGTAAAAACAAGAAATTGAAAAACAAAATTCACCACCGAGCTCCATTTTGAGAAGAACGATGATTTTCTCGAGTTTTTAAGAAAAACTAACAAAAAGAAATGATTCCATGGCCGAAACGAAAAATTACTTGCAACGATTATATTGCTAAGGAAGTCGGGAATAAAAAAGAAGTATTTAGTTTCGTCAATTATTGAATTAATTGCAGCAGTTCAAAGTTGATGTCCGGCACACCAGACACCAGGTTTGAAATTGTTTAAATAAAAAAGTTTTTTTTTCCAGATAGGTGGCGTACTATTGCGACGTTCTAAATTTGGTGCATCGAGATATTTCCGTACGAAATGATTACCTATCAACAGAAGACCATGCGCGTTTTCTGGTTTCCTTATTTAGTTTCTCTTGAATATCTCTAAAACTATTCAGTTTTCGAATTACAATTGTTTCACAAATTGAAACGCGTAAAATTTCCTACAAATTCATGCTTTTATTTTTCTTTTAGCTTTGAGAGTTTCTCAGATAATGGCTCTCAAAAATGGGAGATGTTCAATAATTTACGCAGTTTTGACATTATTAATTTCTTTTATTAATTTTTGATTAAAATTTGGGTTAAAAATTTAACTGACAAAGAAGAAGTCTTGTAAGTTGCCAAAAAGAGAGAGAAGGAGCAATTATGGTAACCTTTTCGGAAAATTAGGCTCTTATTTTAAGAAAACATTGAGAGCTACAGCAATAGGAACATGAAATTTAGTATTTTCAAAATATTCTTAAGCTATAACATTAGAAAAGTCAACTTTGAACATTAATTAGAATCCTCAAACAGAGTGTTGAAATTTTGAAGATTCCCACTGAATTAGCATCACGACAGTAAGTCGATGATATAGCGAAAGTTCTACATTACCCCAAATACACAAAACTGAAAACTCGTCCATAAGAATTGTACAAAGGGAAAGTATTGTGGTCGTCAAAAAATTCGACCCCCAGATTTTGATGAGTATCCTCATTTTATGCATCTCTTAGTACGAAGAAACCATTTTTGGAATTATGTCTGTCTACCCGTGCTCATGTGACATTGGTAACACAAAAACAAACCTGGCTAGATGGTCAAATTTGGGTACGGTACATGGGCTTTGCCCAAGAAATGTAGATTTCTATCATACTTTTGAAGAAACTCGTCAGCAAATCTGCCTGCACATCCGTGCGCATTGTGAACAAGATTACTTGCATGCAGATTGAGCTTTAGAAGGATGAAATCTGACATTTGGTTTTATCACCAAAATTGAAAATCTGCATGAAATTTTGGGAGAAATCAATTAACGGTATGATTTTCTGTCGATATGCAGTTCGTAGCTATTTGAACACGATAAATGAGAAACGCAATGTGCAAGATTAATGCATTTTAATTTATTATCTTCACATTAAAATTATAGATGTGTATTTAATTTTGGGCACAATCTCTCGAAGAGGGGGGGGGGACTTCCGTTTGTTAGTTTGTAACGTAACAGTATGTAAACAAGACTATTCAAAACTCAGTGAGCTAGATCAAAAAAACATTTATGTGGTCCGTACACGAAATTCGTTGATGTGTATCCGATTTTTGACCTAATTGGCCAAAGGGAAGATGTTCAAAACGCATACGCGGACTGTCTGTCCTACGACTTTTAAGTTGTTTTCCTGTTGTACTTAACGTTCAGTTAAAATGTATTCTGTATGTAGAGTAAATTGTACCTGTACACAGCTCTTGTCAACCACATTCTAATAATACCCCATCAGGTCTTTGATCAGACAGAGATGGCTAGGGGACGTCTGACGTCTCTTCCACTTCAGGTCCGCTACACAGTTTAAATAACTGAAAGGTTATAGTTGCAGGGGCATGAATTGGTGTCTTGTCTTCTCTTGGCCTCCCACTTTCATGTGAACGCGACAGTTAACGCAAAGTGTTAGGATAAATGCATTTTAGTATGTGTACTAGTCTCCGCATTGTAACAATTCCAGCGATCCCTCAGTATAAATAACAAGACAGAACAAAAAACCAGTCTCACGATTTTTAGGATGGTTGCGACAATAATCACCAATATAACCGGTTGTAATTCATTATTCAATTCTTCTTTATCTTCGCACCGAACAACACTAACAGCCCCGAATCATGGAGCTGCAACTGTCTGAAACAATGTAAACTAAAGGAAACATTCTACCCTTTCATTGCATTCATATAATAACTCCTCTTGTATATATTTTATATTATACTCGGATTGTAACCCTCTATGTACTTTTCATAATATTCTTCTTTGTTATTTATACATGTACATGTGTATATTACAATTATACATGTTCACATAAAAGGGAACATGTATAACTATGTTCCCTTTTATGTGTTCTTATATCTCATGATGTAATTTTTTTTGCTTTTGCTTTTCAATGAAGTTTCACACATACCCATTCAATCGACAGGGAGCCGTTTAGGCTCCGAGTTCGGGGATATGCTGTGGTGTTATGTCTCCGCATTGTAGATATGTGTAATTTTTGTACGCAGTTAGTCAAAGATGGAAAGTAATTTCAGAATGCGCACTTCGAATTTTTCACTATGCTTCTAAAATTAGACATAAAACGTGACGAGTAATTAACGAAGTTGAGGGGAGTATGTGACGATCGATATCTTAATCGTTATCGTCTGTTGCCACCAGCCTCTGCGCATGTCTGCGAAGATGATTCTATTATACAAAGGACTCAATTGATTGTTTTCATTCTTCCTTTTCCTGCGGTTCGAACTATGTTGGTATGTTTAGTATTTCAGTTTTGATTAAGTTTTAAATATATTCAATAAATTTATTTAATTAACCTGCTGTTTTTATTCAGTCCATCAGCACTGATTGAGAAAGATGTGGGCCAGTCAATTATCACCAACAGCGCTACACGATTACTCCCAATTTTTACTTTCTTGAATTTATAGAGTTTTTAATGTCGTAGTTCTCTAGTTTAAATCATACCCAGTTGTTAACTGATAAGAAGGTATTGATACATTTAAGTTTGCATTTGGATAAAACAAAGGGAATTTTTTTATCACATAGATTATACGGGTAAACTTCTATCCAGACTGACAATATGTCAGTTCTCTAATGTTTCAAGAGAACGGATCCATTTTAAATCTGGGAAGACATGGCAAGAACCACAAATGCCAAAACAGAATTTCGATAACGTTCGGATATGCAGTGGGAAAAGCCTCTTCCAAGAGGGTTGGAGGAGCTGCCAAATCCTTTCCTTTTTACAATTTCAGGCAGGGTGATCGCGCTTGCGTCACCGAAATAACTATCAGGAATTCATGAATAAAAAATGGTACGGAAAGTCGAGTGGATTTCGACAGTAAATGCTGGATCACCTCACGTGTTAGGAGGCAAATCCTGAAAATTTCGTCATATTCTTGTAGATGTTTTGGGTGCTTTATATAGAGCTTAATAACAATTAACTAGAAAAAGTAGAATAAATTTAATTTAAACAGAAACAACAAAATTTAAACCATAAAATTTAGACAATAAAAATTATAAAATGATTAAGTAGCGCGCAATTGCAGCTGCATACAAAAAAAATCCCTTTTCGGCAAGCTTGAAGGCAAAGGTAGATTCCTTTACGTTAATGTTACAAAAGTCATGAAATATTACATATTGATCAATACAGACATAGCCAATGACTTTATTGTTTCTACACATTGCAGTATTTACGCTGTCATTCTGTTTTCATGTCATTTGATTTTTTGCTATGTCAAGGTTTTATCATTCCATTTTTCATTCCAAAAAGTTATGATAGATTTATCGGTCAGTACATTGGTCAATTTTTTTATATCTCAATACATAATCATTCAACAGGTAGGAATCATAAAGAAATAAACATCTCAGCAGTGCAAATATCTCCTAGATAATATTAAGCCAGCCTATCTGATACAGTAGCAAGAAATTGACTCTTGGCACGAATGAAGGACTCTAGATTTAAAAATTAATTTATTTAATCTAGGTTACAATATAATTGTGCGGACATTACTTTGTCATATGGTAAAACCACATGACATGATGCACTTAAACACTACTAAAATGGGCTCATTTAGAGAACTCCCTGGTTACAGAGATAATAATCACTAAATTCTTAACATATAAGAGAATAAAAATTATTAAACATTGTGAGTGGCAAATTGAATACGTGTTTTTAAAGCATAGGATATGAATGCAGCCAATTTGAACAGCAAATTTAAATCTCCATCGACGGTTAAAAGAAAATACTCAGGCAGAAAATCCCAAACAGTTTTAAAGTTAAGCAGATATTTTTCAATAGCAAAAAGGATAAAGGGAACTCTTATTTAATTACTCTTATTTTTGGCTACTTTATATTGATTTTATTAAACAAATCATGGTCCCGCCATGTTTAGTTAAATATCAAATTAAAGTATTCTGTCAAAAAAACCTATTATCAAATTAACTATTAAAATTATTTGATTAATTAAAATTAACTATCTACTTAATTAAAGTTAAAAAAATAATTGTTACAAAACTCCACTAAAACCTTTTTTATGGCTTATACTATATGCCAGTAATCTTTATGTTATGATTATCCAATAATTATATTAATTTAAATAAAAGTCACTGTGGCTATGTATGTATGTTCCACATCTCCTCCTAAACCACTGGACTGATCTCCATCAAACTTTTCAAACTCTTTATTTAAGAAAAGAGAAAGGTCACCTTCAACTTTTCAAAGCCTAAAAGATGCTTAAAATTTCACTTAATTAAAAATTAAGCAAGGCGTTTTTCCGCAATGTCTTTCATTTCCATAAATTTTTTTCTCTCATTTTAATATTTTTTTCAAAATAAATTTTAAACTGAATTCGTAACAATATTCTTGTTGATCAAAAATAATACGAAGAACTGTTTCCAGAAGGAAGAATGATAAAAGAAAATTTTAAAAGTAGACGATTTAACAATTTATATCGGGACCAGCTATTGATTTATTTTCACGCTTTAAATTAATGAATAATTAAATAGTTAATTTAATTGTTTCAAAATATTCATTAAAAACTTTCATTGACTTTAGTAATTGTTAACAAAATTTGAAGTACCTATATAACAAATAATAACGAATGAAGAAAACGGATGTTTTTAAAAATTGTCTGGTTCAATTGATATTCTCATTTTAATTGAAAGCGTTTTAGATCAGAAAAGTAATTTGTGTATTATAATATTTATACAATAGTAATTTTTACATTAAAAATATTAAACATGAAAACATTTTAATCCGGGGCAAAGCCAGGTATATCAATTAACAGTTATAATTAACAAAGATATTAACTATAAATTAATTAAATTAATTAGTCATAAATTATATATTATACCGTATAAAATGTGAAGGTGAATGCGGTTGATGGGAACTCCGAACTTCTAAATAATTCTTGCTGTCAAAAAACTTTCAATATAAAAGTAGTTTGTTATGATAAGGTGATAATTACCCTATATGGGGAAATGATAAATTGGGGAGTATTGAATATCGCTTTTCAGCTCATAACTTATAAGCAATTCTAGCAGACAAAAAACTTTTAGTATAAAAGTTGTTCGTTATCATAAGGTGATAATTCGCTTAATTGAAATTTTTTTTTCTATCTTTAGTCGTAACAGAGCTATGGGGAAATGATAAGTTGGGGAGGGGATTGAAAATAGCTTTTTAGCTCATAACTTCATAGAAATTGTGGCTATCAAAAAAGTTTCAATACAAAAGTTGTTTGTTGTGATAAGGCAATAATTCGCCTAATTTGAATTTTCTTTCTATCTTGAATCGTAAGGGAATTATGGGAATATGAAATTTTCAGTCCCCCACCATTTCCACCCCCTTTGAGCTGGGTAGCCCATCTGCGAACTCGGCTGAGATTTTCACCCTCCGTACAACATATCCGTCGCCAGTTAAAATCTAATCAAAATTACTCTAGTTATCGTGGTTACAAAATAACACGGGCCAAAGCGTTATGCATATACTTCTCTACTAATAATAATAAGGAAAAGAACATTTTGCCCTCTATTCTCATAAGTATTGGAGCTACAAGAATGAAAGAGGGTGGAAGAAACTGCAAATGACGAGAGCTTTCCAACGAGGGGTAACATGCATAGGTTAAAACGTATTTTAAGTTAGGGGGAGAGAAGGGGAAGGGTGGGAAAATCACTTTTCAGCTCATAACTTCTAAGCAATTGTAGCTATCGAAAAAGTTTAAATGCAAAAATTGTTCGTTTTGATAAGGCAATAATTCGCCTAATTTGAATTTTCTTTCTATTTTGAATTGTAAAGGAATTATGGGAAATGTTTCCACCCCTTTGGGCTGGAGTAGCCCCGTCTACAGATCATTAAAGAGATTTCACTATCTTTACAACATATCCCAAGCTGTTAAAATTTACATTAAAGAGTACTCAGTTATCGTGTGTCACAAGATAACATAAGGAAAAGTCGTATATATATATATATATATATATATATACTACTTATATATATATATATATATATATATATATATATAACTACTCTTTCTATATATATATATATATATATATATATATATATATATATATATAAACTTTTTAACGAAGGGTGGTTTTGGGTTCTAGGGGTCATGATCGGTGAAGATCTGCAGAAATTTTCCGAAAGTCGTGTTATGAGAACCATTGCAATAGGTAGAGTTCCTATAAGGAATCTACCTAACAATGTATCAAAATCATTCAAAGAAAGCAAAAAACTACGAAATACTGAGATAATCGAATTAAATAAACAAGGAATCTATTCTAGTCCATTTTATCAAGGGCTAAGGACTATATTCGAAATGGATTCAAAATATTTGGGAAATTTTTCTGTAAGAAGCTTGTATTACGCCAAATACAGCTTGTCTTAGCCCTAAATTTCCCAACAAACTGTAAGGAGATCAGTACCATCTAAAAAGCATTATTTTAATAGAAAAAGGAAAACAAAACACAAACATAAAAACGGTAATAAGATTGAGTTAAAAATATCTTTAGCCTTCTGGCTGAATAAAAGGCTTCATAAAAAAAACTTGCCATGTGCTTAGAAGAGAGAAGAAAAAAATGTTCAAACGCCATCACAAACCAACGCTAATTTCCCGCTCAAACCCGCCCCCCCCCCCCCTATTTTGCTTTATATAGAATGTTTTTCGAACAGTTTCCGGGTTGCAATGATACAGTAGTTGAGTCTCGGCTTCGAAATCGGAGGATAGGAACCATATAGGGGGATTTTCACTATCACCTATATTGGATCGGTAACGTAACTTTAAATCTATTAAATACATAGGCAGTAAAATGGGCAACTTATATAACAACGATACAAATGTAGTTTATGGAATTATCTTTTAGGAAAAAGAACAACATAATCACAGTTAGATAACAAGGTTAACATATATAGAAATTATCAATTAACTATTTTAGAAAAACACTAATAGTCTAACGTCGTTTTAAAGCAAGTAGCAAAATATGTTATTATATTCTCAGATAGGAAACTTGTTTGGCTAGAGTTTACTATAATATTTTTATTAAAATAGTTTAAAAGATAGATAAGTTTAGGAAAATTTTTTGTTGTCCAAAAGTTGCCAAGATTGGACCACAAACAGTTGCCTAAATTAGAATGTTTAAATAAATAGAAGCATCATCTTGAAGTAGAGGAGTAGCCCAGAAACCAGTAAAATCGCCAGTGTCCTCATAAACTGGAAGTGAAACAAGCCAAGAGAAGAAGAAGAAGAAAAAGGGACAATCAAGACATCAAATTTTCGTTCAGAAAAGAACAAAAACTAAGGTTACATGGTTTTCTATCATATGAGAAGAAACAAAGGATGAAGAAGAAAAGGTACAGTGCATGAAATGTCAGACATGAGTTCGTACACCGTGTGTTGGTGTGAAACGCGAATCAAAATTTACTTTTGCTTTAACCTTTTATTTACCGAATTAACTTACCAGCAACTTTTAAATTTTATTTTGGCATCATTAGATACGTTTTAATGCATTATTATAACCCTAGGAAAGACGGAAATATTTTGTAATTAAATAAAACAATTTAATTAATTTGATTAACCACTTAACTTAATAATTTTCTTTGCTATCTAATAAGATGCTCCCTTCTGTTTTGGAAAGCGGTTGTCGTTTTTATTAATCTCAGAAGACATATAATACTTGAGATGTTTATGGATTCTAGGTAATTTTTGTGTAAAATTATAAAGATAATGATTAAATTTTAGTTTTAAGACCAAAAATGCGATAATTCGATGCACGAGTATTCCCGGGCTGTTAAGTTAAGCGGTTAATAATTAAAAAAGTCAATTTTGGTCTTCATCTGTCATTTACTGCTAGCTGTCGGAACTTTACGATGCGCACACCCCTGACATCAGAGATAAAAATCTCCGGTTTGCAGTTTGGATGAGTGTGCGTAGAAGCTTTATTGAACAAAAAAAACCTACATTCCTCGCTTTCATGTGAACACTGTCAGGAAAAACCGTCAAATTACAAAGTAAAAGTGTGATTAAAGTAGTACTGTCAAGTACCGTCGGGAAATAAAGGGTTAACTGTGCTTAAGAAATTGACGGTCTAATTCACGAAATTAGTGGTCCAATCTTGAAAACCAGCTCCCTTAATTGGACCGACGACACGAACTTTTATGCTATTTTTCCTATTTTAAAGAGTATTTTTTCAAAAGTTAGTCGCATTGTTTTGAAGCGAAACAAATTATAAAAAAGTCTGCTTTTTTAACATGATTCCTCTACCACTGTAGATTTCAAAGCATTTAGTTGTTCCAAATTCGGCAATCCTCAGCCATAAATGTGGACAAGGTTTGCGGTAAATCAGACGTCATGAGCCAAATGTTCTCATGTTGGTGTATCGCGAAAGGTTTGAGAGAGGGATGTCTTCCTTATCATCATAATACGGCTAACAATGAGGATATCTGTCTTAACCCTTAAAAGTTAGGTGTTAAAAAATGATTTAAAAAAGGTTTTTTACCTTCATTTCTTCAATAAAACATGGGAAAAATGCTTGTAAGAAATCCTATTCTGTTTCATGCATAATTTATCGCTGAAAAACAGTTTACCAACTGAAAGCACTGGGTTTTAATTAACTCTGATCGCCCAATTATTTTGATCATTTAGCTGTCAGGTTAGAAAACTTATCTTTTAAAGTAAATGAATCTATCTTTTTTATATATAATTATATCTATGAAACCTTAAGAATACTTTAATCATGATTGTTTAAGAAAACATACATATAAATAGGAGCCATCTGCTTTTGAACTGAACATGGAAAACAGAAAAAGACGTTTGCGCCACTCGAAGGATTAAGAAAAAAAATCCTAGATAAAATTCTATAATAATAAACACATATTAATTTTAATAAATAATAATACGGATAAAGAATTTCCGGATCTGGGCTCATAATAGAGATATCAAGAAAATTCCAGTACTTTTGAGATCCCACATTTCGTCACCAAGGTCGGGGGTCATTGGCTCTATTCCCCACAATTTCCATACATATCCCTGTAGAACTCTCTTGCCAACCATAAGACTAACATTGCTGGGAAGCAACATTCAATATTCGTAACAATATTAATTATGAATATATTTTTCTTTAGAAAACTGATGAAAAATTTGCAGTATGTATTTCTGAACATTCAAATTTCTATATTTCCAATTTTCCCCCAAGAATCATTATGTTAGATATATGGAAATTCTATAGTATATCTATATGTATGCAGTCTAGCTTGCAAATTTGAACCACCTGCAATCACTGTAAAAACGAATAATACTAATATTACAATTTCGAATTTTTGAAAAACGCTGCATTATAATACTTTCGTGTAAGCAGATGCAGCATCTCAAAATGTGCACTTTGCCGTACGTATTATTAATAGAGAATTAATTATTAATAAGAGTAGTAGGTATTCTTAATTAATTGCATTGTATTAATTGAGCTCAATTTTAATGTTCCCCAGTCATGTAGGTGTTCCAAACTTTAATCCAAAAATGCTCTCAGGGGCTTTCGAGATGTTTTCTAAAAGGCTTTTAATTTAAATTAGTGGATTGAAAAATCTTGAAATTAAAATACTTCCACAATTCTTTTTAAAAAAGCTTTTTCCATTGTCCTTTGTAGTATTTTTATTACAGTTTGCGTTTGGTGGTAGAAACAGCTCCAAGATGATTTCACTGCTGGAAATGTTTGTACACTGCAAAACTCGTTTTACAGTTTGTATATTCTCTCAGCATTATTGTTGTTATTATCTATCTAGCAGCACACAATTCATGGATAAACCTCCATCCTTATAAAAACAAGAAAAAAATGTAATGGCCATTGGTGGTTAAAATACAGAAAGAATTTCGATTTTAACGTAGGACTACGTTCCTCGCATTGGGGTCTCAGGAAGGAAATTGATTCAGACGCCAAAACGCCACAAAACTTGGTATGGGATATCTCGGTAACTACATATGTTAGAAACATAACTAATGTCTTATTTTAGAGATAAAGGGTAGCAACAGAAGTTACAAAAAAAAAACTTACTTAAACTTGAAAACTTTCGAGAAACTTCAAGAAACAAAAGAGACACGCGAGCAAAGTAGTCCTACGCCTTTAACATCAGCAGTTGTTTGAGGAACAGCCCCCCGTCATTTTTTTTAAAATCACTTTCAAAATTCTGTAAAACGTCGACTCATAATTTTTCTCGACTTTTGTTAAGCAAAAATATATCATTATATAATAAATTTATGAAATCCATTTACAACAGTTCTATGGGTGATATTTTGAAAAATGTAGAACATTAATAGCGTACATGTTGTGAAATAATAGATTCTTCACTAAACAAAAATACAAGTCAAGATTTGGGGCAGAAAATGTCTCTCAAGTACTTATTGGTAAAGGTAATGGGGGCGAATTATTGAATAGCAAGACTTCTTACCAAAGTTCTTAACATTCCACGAACCATTCTCTAACTGTTAGCAATTCCTAATCTCCCAAACCAATTACTATGCGTACTTCAAATTTTAATCTAATAGTTGAACAGCTAATTTAAAAGCCATTGTCTACATCAAAATGGCTTGTATATCATAAGGCACTTTAAATTTTAGGCAAAGAAAAATATAAATACATAAATAATTATGCCTACTACAAAAAAGTTAGCTAAATTTAGAAATTGTCTTTTTTATTGTTGAGAAAACCAAAAGATAATTAAAGATGTGAAATGTCGTAGTGAAATTTTCATTAATTTTTCGTCATTTTCAATAAATTATGCTTTTTACTTCTCAAACGAAATATGTGAAATGAAGACGTTGTCGTGCGAAAACTTTTATTGAATTTCAGTTCTGTCTAACAATCCTAATTGATTAGAATTAAGGAGTGTGAAATTTTAAAAAGTTTTCCAGCCTTCTTAATACTGTATTTTGTGTTCTTTTGGACACAAAGGTTTTTTTAGCACAATGGTTTTCTCATCTATTAATCAATTTATAAAAAATAATATAATAAATTATTTAAGTTATATTAATACCAAAGGATAGACACTGAAAATAAAAACTACACTGCATTTTAAACTACATTGCTCTAATCAAGTTGACGAAGACGAATGCTTCTAATTCAAATAGAAAACGACATTAAATAAATTAGAAAAAGTTTTAGAACAAAAAAATCTAAATATCTTAAGTCAAGTTCTATTGTAAAATGAAAAATTATATTACCAAAGAAAATATAAAACACGAACAATAATTTTAGCAAAAGAATTGCTCTCAACATTATGAGTAATAATTACAAGACGCGCAATGAATTTCAAACTGACATGGTGTACTTAACGTGAATCATGCGAGTTTGATTTGCCTCCTATATATTACGATTATAGAAACCATATTTTACGCCTTGCCGTCGATGTGGTCTGAAGGTTCGTTGTTTTTCAAAATTTTTAACTGATTTCGGTATTTTCACAAGTAACACCAGACATAAATTTCTGCATTTTCACAAGTAACGCCAGAAATAATTTTTTGTATTTTCAAAAGTAACGCCAGAAATAAATTTCTGTACTTGTACAAGTAACGCCAGAAAGATCTTGATTTCTACTTTTACAAGTAACGCTAGAAATAAATTAATTAGATGTGATTTCAATTCATTTTAGATGTAGTTATGTTTTCATTGCTCTTTAAAATTTTTACTTGATTTCCGCATTCTAATAAGTCACCCCATAAATAAATTTCTGCATTTTCACAAATAAAGCCAGAAATAAATTAATTAGCTTTGGTTTTAAGGGTTTTTTTTAAAAAAATATTTACTTGATTTCTGAATTTTCACAAGTAATGCAGAACGAACTTGATTTCTACAGTTTCACAAGTAACGCCAG
>BGPR01041863.1:0-12590 GCA_013235015.1 Araneus ventricosus | reverse complement strand
TACATAGAAGTTATGAGTTCCCATCAACCGCATTCACTTTCACTTTTTATACGGTATAATATATCATTAATTTATGACTAATTAATTTATATTTAATATCTTTGTTAAATTTTGTTAATTATAAATGTTAATTGATATACCTGGCTTTGCTCCGGATTAAAATGTTTTTATGTTTAATATTTTCAATGTAAAAATTACTATTGTATAAATATTATAATACACAAATTCCTTTTCTGATCTAAAACGCTTTCAATTAAAATGAGAATATCAATTGAACCAGACGATTTTTAAAAGCATCCGTTTTCTTCATACGTTATTATTTGTTATTTAGGTACTTCAAATTTTGTTAACAATTACTAAAGTCAATGAAAGGTTTTAATGAATATTTTGAAACAATTAAATTAACTGTTTAATTATTCATTAATTTAAAGCGTGAAAATAAATCAATAGCTGGTCCCGATATAAATTGTTAAATCGACTACTTTTAAAATTTTCTTTTAGCATTCTTCCTTCTGGAAACAGTTCTTAGTATTATTTTTGATCAACAAGAATATTGTTACGAATTCAGTTTAAAATTAATTTTGAAAAAAATATTTAAATGAGAGAAAAAAATTTATGGAAATGAAAGACATCGCCAAAAAACGCCTTGCTTAATTTTTAATTAAGTGAAATTTTAAGCCTCTTTTAGGTTTTGAAAAGTTGAAGGTGACCTTTCTCTTTTCTTAAATAAAAAGTTTGAAAAGTTTGATTGAAATGAATCCAGTGGTTTAGGAGAAGATGTGGATCATACATACATAGCCACAGTGGCTTTTAAATTAATATAATTATTAGATAATTATAAGATAAAGATTACTGGCATATAGTATGAGCCATGAAAAAGGTTTTAGTGAAGTTTTCTAACAATTAATTTTTAACTTTAATTAAGTAAATAGTTAATTTTAATTAATCAAATAATTTTAATAGTTAATTTGATAATAGGTTTTTTGACAGAATACTTTAATTTGACATTTAATTAATCATGGCGGGACCACGATTTGTTTAATAAAATCAATATAAAGTAGCCAAAAGCGATAGATATTTTAATAAGAGTTTCCTTTATCCTTTTTACTATTGAAAAATATCTTCTTAACTTTAAAATTGTTTGGAATTTTCTGCCTGAGCATTTGGTTTTAACCGTCGATGGAGATTAAAATTTACTGTTCAAATTGGCTGCATTCATATCCTATGCTTTTAAAACACGTATTAAATTTTCCACACACAATGTTTAATAGTTTTATTCTCTTGTATGTTAAGAATTTAGTGACCATTATCTCTGTAACCAGGGAGTTCTCTAAATGAGCCCATTCTAGTAGTATTTAAGTGTTTCCATGTCATGTGATTTTACCATATGACAAAGTAATGTTCGCACAATTATATTGTAACCTAGATTAAATAAATTAATTTTTAAATCTAGAGTCTTTCTTCATTCGTGCCAAGAGTCAATTTCTTGTTACTGTTTCAGATAGGCTTGCTTAATGTTATCTAGGAGATATTTGCACTGTTAAGATGTTTATTTCTTTATGACTCCTACCTGCTGAATGATTATGTGTTGAGATATAAAAAAATTGACCAATGTACTGACCGATAAATCTATCATAACTTTTTGGAATGAAAAATGGAATGATAAAACCTTGATATAGCAAAAAATTAAATGACATGAAAACATTATCACAGCGTAAATATTGCAATGTGTAGAAACAATAAAGTCATTGGCTATGTCTGTATGGATCAATATGTAATATTTCATGACTTTTGTAACATTAACGTAAAGGAATCTACCTTTGCCTTCAAGCTTGCCGAAAAGGGATTTTTTTAATACAGCTAAACAAAATCGTCTATAAAAAGTGCGAGCAGCCTCTGTAATTTCTTAACCAACACCAAATTAAATTTTTAGAAAAATTAGTAAATTTTAATATAATTTAAGTTCATTTTTTTAGTTCAAATTAGTACAGAAAATGTTTACGATAAATTTAAAAATTTGCAATCAATTTAAATTTAAAAATTTGCAATCAATTTAAATTTAAAAATTTGCAATCAGATTTAAATTGATAATTTGTAATTATCAATTTAAGTTTTAAAACTTTGCATACTGTGTATTCTTCTACAGAAATTCAACAATTCATTAGTGATATTGTAATTTCTTAACCCACTGTAGAGAAACTTTTGCTTTCCTTTTCTCTCTTTATTCTGACGAGTTAACTGTTAGTATTAAATTTAAAATTGATTTTATCTGCAAGTGAAGGTAGCACCATTGCTTTTAAGACGTCATTAACGGTTTCGTAGGAGTCTTGTTTTATCTTTCCAGAAACAATTTTCCATCATCCGAGTTAAATCAGAATATATTGTTCTTTTCATATACATTATACCAAGGGTGAGGGTGAACGATATCCACTAATTCCACTTCCCGCAAATTATATTTCCCATCTTTACGAATCATTCTTGAGCTATGCTTTTTTTGAAAATAATTAATTTTTTGTTATAAATTTGACACTAAATCTCATCCAGTAGAAGGGGAAACTGTTATTATTTTAATTTGTAAGTGTTGTCTTCTATTCATTTTTAATGGGGTTTTTTCAGCGGTCAATGGCGCGAGAAAGAAACTCTTTCCCACAGATCTCCATTTAAATTGCTATTTCCGTATATTATGTTCTTCAATGTTTGATATTTAAATCAAATATTTCATGGAATACAAGTTGGATAATTAGCTTAGCATTTTTATAGTTGAAAAATGTCCATATCTTTAAAGCAGGGGTAGATTAAGTATGTTGGAGGCCCCTGGCGCAAAATTATTTTGGATATACTATCATTTACGAGTACTAGGGTGGGTCGAAAAAAATAAATATTTTTTTCCGGAACGCTTTAGTGCGGAAAAGTTGCATATTGTAATAAGAGGAAAAACGGCATAAAGAATTAAAATCGGTTAACATTTTCTGTACATTCATCGTACTTAAAGTAAATGAAAAATTGCAAAAATCACGCCTTTTGAAAAATTTTTTAAGTTAGTTAAAACTTTTAAAATAAACACGCTTTAGTTTTTTATGCGTGCTTTATGTTTCAAATAACCTAAATAAATTAAATTCTGATCAATAATCTAATCTTTTCCGTTTGCGCAATGCCTTAGAAAAAACAGAAATTTACCAATATTTCGCAATTTTCACTGTGCAACTCTTCGTTCGTTTTGCTAGAACAAACCGAACCAGAACTCACTTGAATTAGATTGAGCTGGTTTGAATTGGATTGAACCGTGGCGTGGTCCCTCCCTACCTACGCTGCCGCACCCCTCCCCGCCACCAACTTTTGTGCTGTGCATTGTGCAATACTGTTCATTGTTTTGTGTTATGTTTGTTTAATGTTTATTCTAACAACATTAGGTAATGATGAATGGGGAAAAAAGATGTAGTAGGGTGTGATGGCACTGTAACCAACAAAGGATGGAAGAACGGTGTCATCAACCAAATAGAAAATCATGTAGGACGCCCGCTAAAGTGGAACATATGCCTCCTGCATTTTAATGAGCTTCCTTTTCGCCACATTTTCCAACATATTGACTGTCAAACTGCAGGGCCTAACTCTTTTAGTGGGCTAATCGGGCAGCAGCTCACTTGCTATGAAAAACTCCCTGTGGTCGATTATGAACCCATAGATTGGTCGATTCCTGATATAGAGAGGAATTTGTTGAGCAGAGATCAACAGTATTTGTTGGACATTTCAAATGCAATCACCTTGGGACGTTGTCCAGAAGACTTGGCAAATCTGGACCCTGGTCCTTTGTCCCTTAGGTTGCATACAAGTTCATCAGATCCATCCGGAAACTTAAAAGAAATAGTTGGCTTCATCTTAAAATCATACATGTCTGTGTGGTTTGCCATAAAAAAGAGCAAATATTTTACTGACGGACAAAATATGTCTTTCAAGCATTCCAAACATCACGGTATTTATCCGACGAATTACTTCAAGTTGTCAAATATGTTATGCCTAATTTCTCCAAAAAATCAGACTTTAAATGTGTAGTAGATATAAAAAAGAAAAAGTAAAAAACGCTGTAAGCCAAAGAATCCTACTCTATGGAAAATCTTTGTAAGCAGTTATAAATATAATGTAAATATCACACCCAACAATTGGATGGTTAGTTGGGCAGGTAGTGGATGGAACGACACTTGCAACCACCTCCACGTGGTGAGTTCTGGGTCCTTCTGTTCTAGCACAACGAGTGAAAATTGCGAAAAATTAGTATATTTCTGTTTATTCTGAGACGTTGCGCAATCGGAAAAAATAAGATTATTGATCAGAATTTGATTTAATTAGGTTATTTGAACCATAAAACAAGCATAAAAATCTAAAGCGTGTTTATTTAAAAAGTTTTAACTAACTTAAAAATGATTTTCGCAACTTTTCATTAAGTTTAAGTACGATGCGCTAACGGAAGATGTTAACCGATTTTAATTTTTTATGCCGTTTTTCTTCTTATTACGATAGGCAACTTTTCCGCACTAAAGCGTTCCGAAAAAAATATTTATTTTTTTCAACCCACCCTAATGAGTACTTATACATTTCTACTTAACAGTCATTATGTTTTGAAATGGTATAAATTCGACTAATTTTAATCATGGTAACTTTTTATCATCAATTGCTATATTATTTAGTTTTAATTAGATTTTCTTTATAATAAAAATCCTTTGAATTCAGTTATCTGAAATTTATATCTAAAATTCGTGTACACATTAATATTTCCTTAAGTACCGTTCAAGTAATTAATGGATTTGCTTTATAAAAGAAACTGAAATTGGCCTCTTCTTAGCAAAGATACTTTAGGTTTAACTGTAGCCTCCTAAATAAAGTACAATGAGTCTTAAAGCTAAAAATGATAATAAATTTAATACTAAATATAAGAAAATGATAAAATATGAAATACTAAAAACATTTATTGGTAATATTTACTATTAACACCAAAAATTTGATTCGTTTTTTTTCTTTCGTCTTCTTTTCAAAAACCGCAGTCTGTTATAAACCATTTTTTCTCCCTTTTTCTCTAATTCAAGATATTGAATTTACGTACAAATGAAAAGAATTCTGAAAAATTGTTTTACAAAATACTTCGACATTGGAGATTTATACCATATTAGGATCGTCCTGAAACTTTTTCAGATCATTTCACATTTCAAGAAAATGCTGAGACTAATTATTTTTAATTTTTATTTAAAGTAAATTTTAAAATACTGTGTTTAAAGCTGCGTTTTATACTGCAATAAAAGAACTTGTTTATGCCATTTTTAATTTTTTAAAAATTACATTAAATGATGTCGAAGACAGCTTTAACATGTTCTATAGATGATTTATAAATAAAAAAATTTCTATTCTTGAAAAAATAATTTCACCAAGACTCTTTTTTAGAATTTTCGCTAACAGAATGTGTCATTTATTGTCAGAATCTGAAACTTAAAACATAATTTTCGCATATCAAAATTTAGAAAATCTTTGCATTGAAACAGATAATATTTTTACTTGATTTTAGTTCAAAAAATAAAAATCCCAAAGAACTAAAAATATAAATATCTAGCATAAAATGTTTATTAAAAAATAAACACTTCAAAAAATATGATTTCATCAAACTATACTAATATACAAATTTAAAATGATCATTGATTTCGAATTCTTTTAAATGCATTCATGTTGCACTAACTAGAACAAAGGAAACGATTCAGCTTGAATTAATGAAACCGCACATGTGGTTGGTCGTGGTGTGAATTCCGCCTCTGAGCCAGAGAGAAAGAAAACGTTAGTGTGACCGTAGCCTTAGGGGGCCAAACGTCCTCCCGCTGATGTAGTTTAGAAGTTTGAAGAGGATGGTGCCAGCCCGAGTGTCGTCCTCGTCATCTGAACCAGATGAAAAATTACGAGGTGTTTCTCAAAATAGCCCTCTTGTTGTGCTTCAAAACGGGACTTTAAAATAACTAAACTAAACCAATCCTTCTTTTCTCGAAGCGTAATTAAAATTTTCAACTTTATATTGCCTCATATTTTTTTCCGTAGATTTCTTGTTCTTAATAAGTGCGTGTTATGATCTACCTTTCAAAGCTACAATGGTAAATCAAATATGTCAAGTATTACCTTATTACCTAAACAATATTACCTTAATTTTTATTTAAAAGAATAACATATGTGTTCAGAAAGGAAATATTTCAAAATAATATCTCAATCAAACAATATAAAATGGAAGTTATCATTCAATATTTAAAAATTTAAATTAAAATACTGATCATTGCTTCTATTTTGTGTCGTTTACAGTTTAATCTTTATGTTTTAAAATTTACTAAAGTATTTAAAATAGTCTATCTGAGCATAATAGAAGCGTAGTCATGAAGGGAATAGGCTGATAGATAAGAGGAAATAAAAATTTTATTTTCTATTAAAAATTAATTTCGAAGGTAGGCAGATGCCTAAAATCATTTTAAGATGTATAATAGATAACAAAAATTTCTCACAAACAATAAACATCTGAAATTTATGATCCTTACTGAGCTGAATCAAACTACCAGACTTTTCCAGAAAACAAGCAGTCATCTAACTAGAAAACTATTATAACGGTAAAATGACGGTTTTATTGTTAAATGTATTTACGCGAGACTGTTATCAATCGAGATAGGTACTAGTTATGTTTTTAGTTTTAAAACATAATTTATTTTAACATTTTAATTTTATGTCTGTTTACTACGTATTACGTCTGAAGTCTGGTTCTGGAATATTAGCAGGTATTTTTCGAACGATAGGCAGAGAACATATTTTCATTCTTTTCCTGTCACGTGCGTACGCTCGTCACAACTTCGTAGGTGTCTATTAAATAAAATTTATTCTGGAAAATCCCTTAATATGATAGTTTTACATGAATAACCTCATTAATTCGCGATTAGCCATCAAAGCAAATTGAACCTGAATATTTCGATTAGGATCATATAGAAGTATTGCTTTCATTTAAACGTCTTCACAAAATTGTTTCTTGCCGTATTTATTAATAACTTAGACAAGTTATCATCAACAATTATTTTATGGAAGTTTGCACATAAACAATTCCATTAAGAACCTGTTTTAAGCAGCTTGTGGAGATATTTACATTTTACTTAACGTAGCCTAACAAAAACTCCGGAAATGAGCTCATCTTACTCATTGCCTGTCACGCCTTTCAGGTTTAAAATCGTCAAAAGCGTTAGTCTTAGAATCTTCAAACGATCAGTAAATCTAATGTTCACAGAATTGAAAATGAATCCATTTATCCGCTGTCACTTAAAAATATTAAACTGAACTGCTTGTAACAATATTGAAATAATTTTAAATCCATCTTAATTTCAAGCAAATATGGCATAGAAATAAAATAATGTTTTAATTGAAATAAAAATATCAATGATAATAATGCGGTCAATTAACGCTCAAGTGACAAGGGAAAAAAATGACCAGCGCCAACCGAATTTTCGACGGTTCTCCGCATCTTGGGATGTCTGCCCATAACGAGGGTTAATTGTTCCTTTACTTCTCTCCGATTAGCTGACAGCTCTAAAGAGCACGACTGATTCTGCTTCATATTTTCTAATTAAGGAAATGAAATTTGTGCAGTTTTTATTTTTTTATTACTTCTGAACTTTAAATTAAGATATATTGAATTCTGCTTTATTTCATATCATTTTCTGATGTATTAGATTGCTTTCGCAGTAATATCAAATAAGAATCAATTTTCTGTTAGTTTTTATAATTAGAGTTTTCCTAATAAACATTACATTAACTTTTTATGAGCTGATGACACATTTTAAGTAAATGTATTAGTAGTTTATATTTTAGAAGTTAATTCTCTTTTCTTTATTAGTTCATAATTTATAATTTGTACACCAGTGTTTTGAAACCACCAGTGTCATCTGATAATTTTATCTGAACAGGACGGAATACATGCTGATGGAAATAAATTCGATAAATAATCCCACTAAGAGAACGTTACAAAAGCAGAGTGCACTTTTGTCCGATATACTGAAGGTAAAATTCTAATAAACTGAACCCTTAAATCATTAATGCAATGCTCAATCTGAATTTAAAACAACAAAGAACAGTAAGCAGCGAAAAGTTTTACTAAAAATTAAGTTGGTAGTTTTATGGCAAATTTTTTCTTGTATTTTCTTTAAATGTTACTGAAATTTTAAAAGTTGTTTTTAATTATTGTGTATTGAATTTTAATATATGTTAAGTAAATTTTCTATAAACTTCCTAAAAAAATAAAACAACTTTATTTTTTCAAGTTGTATAGTTTTTTGTTAAGATGTTGAATTTGATATTTCAAACTGCCTGAATGCTGAGAGATGAAAATGTATGAAGATATTCAAATTTGTCTTCTGTTATCTATTACTGAAAACAAAGTAATGTACTTGAAATATGAAAAATAGCAAATCTTTAATTTTATTTATAATGATTAACATTTGTATTCTATTTTAAGAATTATTTTAAAATTTCTATTGAAAAGAAAAGCATTAAGGAGACATACGACTTTTAAACCTCTAAAAAATGGTGGGAAAACTGTCAAATTCGATACATTATACCTCTGAAAAAGTGCAATTCTTGAACTCAATTTTTTTGCTCGAAAAATATTTGTTCTTTCTATTATTGTACAAACATTTTCAAACCTTTATATTGGTATATATTTATTTCAGAGAGTAATGAATATGGGTATAATTTTTGGAGAAAAAAATTAGACAGTCACCTTGCGCTCATGATTATGAATAAAATATTGGTTTAAACACAATACTTTGGGTGTCTAAGTAATACAAACGGTCTGTTTAAGAAACTGAACCAGAATTTATCAACATTTAAATTTAATTTCTTTTCTATATAACAATTTAAACTAAAATTTTAAAATTAGGAAAACATCCCCCCAAATTTTTTTGGATAAAATATGTAAATAATTGTGGTTCAATTTGTAGAACATAGAACAATACACATTCAGTAAAAAATTATGTAAAAATATTCAATAGTTCTTGAAATATCGTGCGCGCAATATAAAAAAAAACATTTTGAGATATATCGCTCTAAAGATATCGCCCTTTTCAATGTTTACGTTGAACATCTGATACATTTTCCTTCATAACTTTCATGATTATGGGAATTTTTGAACGCGGATTGTTTTAAATTGTTTAGAAAAGAATGGGGAATAATATACATATTTTTTCATAAAATCAAAAAAATTCGAGGTTTAACAGTCGTATGTCCCCTTAAAGTTTTAAAATAATTGGGCATGAAGTATTCTGTCACTGCAATTTACATAAACAGTTATAACAGATGTTTTAAATTTATTTTTTACATGATATGAAGGTATTAATAATTTTTTCTTTATCTGTGTAAATTATTTATACAGATAGAAAATGTAACACCATAATAATTTAAATTGATCAAATTTTATCTCTAGAAATCTTTGCAGAAAAAAAGCACAAAAGGAAATTTATAATTCTTATTTATAACAGAAGGAGAGAAATTTCACTCGTTAAACCATTAATTATTGATTAAAATAGACACTTATCATGAAGCATTTGCTATGTTTTAGTTCATTTTAACAATAATTAGCGCTGAAAGATGTCTATATTTTGTCTGTCGGTAAAATATGAGAAACTTTTTACTCCACAATATACACCAAGTATGCTTTATTTAAAATATTAAATTCCGTATTACTGTGAAAATCCTGTTACAGGATTTTAACTTGAAATTCAAATGTATTTCGACGGCTGTGGATTACAAAATGCATCTTCTTCCTGCTCTGGCTACTTTTTATTGTCATTTATATAATTAAAGCATTTACTTCATAGCATAAATTGCCCTTTTGAAATCTTAACTAGTACTTTGGTTTTTAATATTAAGGAAGCTTCAGTAAATTGTTCGCATCAAAAGCAGGATGTGTATGAAAGTATCACTTTGGTAGATCTTGATTTTAAAAAAGTTAAATTTGCTCCTAAAAAATCTCTTCAGATATCTTTTAAAATTTACAGTGCAATTCCATGGATCAAATATTTCAACTTACTACATAAACACAACCATTTAGTTACAAAGCAAAATACTTTATAATTTGGTTTCTACATTCAGAAAATGGACAGCTTGGAAATTTTTAGTTTTTCATCAAAAAATTACTTAGGTTAGGATAAACCTTTTTGATTAGTTAAAAAATAACACGGTAATTTGAATGAAAAAAGCAAGTATTCTGTAATACTGTCTATGTGAAAAGAGACGTTTTTAAAATAAATTAAGTAGTATTGAAAGATGGTAATGAGAACACTATAGCATTTTGAGGATAAAGTATTTTGCATTTACAACAATGCTTTAGTTCATACCTATAGTACATTACAGAAATTATCTCCATTTTGTAAAGATAAGGCCCTATATTTATTAATACTTTATATATTTTGTCATTTATTTTCACTCCTATAGTACAGATATCAAAATTATCCACACTCATTTCAGCACAAGATCATATAAAAGTGCTCATCAGCGTATGATAACACTTTCATTAATTTTTTATTCTTTATCCACATATATAAAATGTAACTCAATAATAATTGAAATTGGAAATGGTTTTGAAATTCCTGCTTCTTATTATTTTCTTATTAAAAATATAAAACAAGACCAGTTAAATAATTGGAACTTTAGTTGGTGGGATTCCGAAACTGGAAAAAGAGTCAAGGGTTTCCTTCCAACTCCTGATCTTCAACTATTGACTCTTAATAAATATTTGGTTTATTTAGTCACAGGACATGGTAAATTTATAGCGTACTAACATCGTTTTAATTTTTCATATACTTTATTATGTTTATGCGGTATCATTGGTGATGCCGAAAAAGGACCTACAGCAGATTTTCATTTAACAAAGTCCTGAATAGATAATAAAAATAAAATTTTATGAATGTTTTGAAAGATAATAGATATTTGCCCAGGATTAGAGAGTGCTGTAAAATTTCAAGAGAAATTTGCAATTAAATTAAAGATTGTGGGGGCTGACTTTGGGTTTTGATATTTGAGATTTGGGACTGGTTGGTTGGTTCTCGTTTAATGGTCATTCTTTACTGTTTTCTATATATATATATATGTTTTGTGTTATGCTCTAGGTTCCACATTATGTTTTTAATTTCTGTTGTAATTCAATTTTAACAAAGTCTTTTGTATTCGATATCGAAGACTGAATGCTTCGGCCAATTATCAACATGCTTTATAGTTTTATTTAAAAAATTTATATTGTATATTATTATCATTTTCTCGAACATTTTATTTTGATGTTTTCAAGTTTGGGTCTTAGATTTTTTAATTTTAATTTTTATATCTTTTGCCCTTTATTAGGTTTTGTAAATTGTTTTCCTTTACTTTTTGTATCGTTTCATTTGCTGGATTTCTTCGTTTTCTTTGTTTCAATTATGTTGTACCGTTTTCTTTTGTTTACCGTGAAATCACTTTTTTAAATTTGTTATCTGTAAAATCTAGGTATATATTATAATTATTTTTCTAATTTTTCTCATATTATCTCATTTTTATTCGTTTATCCCTTGTTTTTTTTATTCGCAAAAAATACTTTTTAAAATTTAAACTTAATTCCATATCTTTTATGTAAATTTAGTCTCCATTTTCACCATATCTATCTCTCTGATCGGATGTTCTATCCCGGAGAGTCAACCAGCACTCTAAAACCTTAATGTTGAATCGACTCTCCTCGGTCATGAATGAAGGAAGGTTCTAAGAAATTCAGAATCAGTTTTCAGGAAAACGAGTACAAAGATTTCACCGATTACAACTTTCTCCATTTATATTCTTATTTAATTAAGTTTCTAATAATTACATTAAACAAGCGAAACTCACCATAACATTCGTTTGACCGGTTCCTAAATTTATTAACCGTATCGCAACAATCCGAACTCATCATTCGATTAACCGGTTCCTATATCGATCACGACAAGACAAACACAGCATAACTTTCGGTAAACCGGTTCCTAACTTTATTAACCTTATCGCAAAAAGCCGAACTCATCATTCGATTAACCTGTTCCTATATTGATCACAACAAGCCAAACACAGCATAACATTCGATTAACAGGTTCCTATATCGATCACAACAGGCCAAACACAGCATAACTTTCGGTTATCCATTTCCTATATCGATCAAAACAAGCCAAACTCACCATAACATTCCGTTATCAGGTTAATATCTTTATTAACCGTATCTCAAAAACCCGAATTCACCATTCGATTAACCGTTTCCTATATCGATCACAACAAGCTAAAAACAGCATAACATTCGGTTAACCGATTCCTATATCGATCACAACAAGACAAACTCACCATAACATCCGATTAACCGATTCCTATATCGATCACAACAAGCCAAACACAGCATAACATTCGGTTAACCGAATGTTATGTTGAGTTTGGCTAGTTGTGATCGATATAGGAACCGGTTAACCGAATGTTATGCTGTGTTTGGCTTGTTGTGATCGATATTGTAACCTATTAACCGAATTTTATGCTCTGTTTGGCTTGTTGTGATCGAT
>BGPR01041862.1:0-13476 GCA_013235015.1 Araneus ventricosus | reverse complement strand
AACTATCTCTTCAGTATACGTTCCTGTTCCTTATCATTATCTTTGCCAAAATTGCTTCCTACGTGGCAAGATGAAAAAGTCCCCCTAAAAAACATAAATTTAACGAAAACACCTAAAAATGCTGAAGGGACTTGCTTTTGTTCCTAGGAAAAACAACAGATGCGATAAGGAAAATTTAAATTTTCCTCTTCGCCATTTTGTTTTCTACTGTTATTCCTGTGCCATTTTGTTTGTGCTGTTGCTTCGAACGATAAGGACCGTACAAAGATGTCCCTCGCTTCTTGGAGCTGTACCTACTTTCTTCTGCTCGCTTTTTTAAGCATTTCGTTCCTGTGTCTGTGCACCGGCATTAGCATAATCGAATTTCGAGAGTCGCTGTCGTTTCCACGGTTCGAAGATAGTTTTCCAAAGAATGTAACTGGTGAAGGAAAAGGAGGGGAAAAAAGTTCTGCAAAAGGGGAACTGCCAAATAACGAAAATATTTCTCTGAGCTCTCAAATTATGAAAATTGAAGCCACTTTAAGATAAAAGAAGTCTGTTTTGGCTCTCTCAGTGCAATAAATCTAACGTTAATGGAAATAAAACAAGGGAAAAAAATTCATTCGCAAGAAAAATGAGCTCGAAGAACAAACAGAATGGAAACGTGAATTTTCTTATGAAATCTAATGCTTTCAATTGCATTTTTTCATTGATATGCACGTTTTATTTAGTAAACTCGAATTCCATTTTTTTCAAATCGAATAATATATCCGTTCGAATCATATTTTTTCAATGAATAAAGATTCTTTTTTTTCTTCAGGTTTCCGGGCACTTAAGCAAGTTGTAAATAATAAATCCTGTGCTTAAATTTAATTTTTACCTCAGACTTGAAAGTATCTATTGCAAAAACTGTTTCTTTACGATTGAAAATGTTATCCTGATATTTAATATTGATATTAGAAATGCAAATTTTAGATGCAACATTTAACAGGAATTCTTAAAGAAAAACTCCGAACCAGTTTTCATTTTTATAAATTGATTGATCTGTAATCGCCTTTCTTAACGTCACTTAAAGAAAATTTATGCAGATTTTCCTCAATTTATGATAGTTAAACGTTTCATTTGTTTTCCATACATATTCTGAAAAAGACTTCATATTTTGAACATTCGTTTAGATTCAAATCCTATTATTTCCAGTTAGATTCCAACAACATAAAATCTGATTAGTTTCAAAGAATTCGGAGTCTAGTAACTTCATATGTATATGAATTTTTTTAGGATTACGAAGATTTAAAATATATTGACGGATGCAATAATTGACACAAACATAGTAAATTATGTCATACGAGAGTTAAAATTTAATTGCACATGCTTCATACACTACAAAATTTGAAAAAATGTGAAATTTTGAGTTGGATTATAAATTGTTTCATAGTGCGCTGATATTCTAAATGAAAAGCAAATATGATAGGAATGCAATTTTTTCATAGAAAAATCAAGAAAATTGTGTTTATACATAATGCTAACAAGATATGGATATTTTTTTTATTCTAGCTATAAATTTTCAACTTAAAATAATATTTTGACTCTCATTTAATTGAAAAAGTTATAAAATTCTAGTAGCAATAATTGGATTTTTTCCGATTTGGGAATATTTCACCAAACTCAAGAAATCTACAATGAAATCTATTCATACATTAAAATATTCAAAATACACGCACAACTTAACATATTCTCAGCATCTAACTGCACGTTATTTTATGCTGAGCTATGACGTCAACACATTTTTCTCTTGCTAAATGTGCAATGGAACCCAAATTAAAATGGGTACTGCCCATTTGATGTGTATCACTCAAAATTCTATAAGTTTAGAATAGAAATTCCTTATTGCAAACTTTTATCATGTAAAAAAAATATTCAAGTATTTTAATCAGTAAGGACAGGGTTTACACAAATAAAGTGTAACATTTTAAAAATTAATTTTTAAAAAACTAAAAATGTTGGGACTACACTATTTTTTTTAATAAGAGCGCAACTCAAAAAGTTATCTTTCAGATAGGTAACGTGGCATTACGCCTTTCTAAATTTGTTACAGAGAGAAAATTCCGTTCGCAATGGCTACCGATCAGCATAAGCCGATACGTGTTTTCTGGTTTCTTTTTCTAATTTTTCTTGAATATCACGAAAACTCTTCAGTTTTCACACTACATGTGAATGAACAAATTAAAGAGCGGAAAACCCCCGACAAATGCATGATTTTATTCCTCTTCCAGTTTTAATATTTTCTAGATAATGGTTCTCAAGAATTTTTTGATTTCCAGTAATGTAAGACCACCGAAATGGCATGTTACCTATCTAGAAAAAAACTGTATGAGAAGCGCTCTCATTTTTAAAAAATTCGTAGTTCAACATTTTTAGGTTTTTTTTTATTAATTTATGAAATATGTCACTTCATTTGTGTATACTCTGTATAATTTTCTTCATTCTTCTATGCAGTAATTTTTGTCAAGTACAATTTAGAAAAGTTACGCTTTATTTAATTACAATTATTGTTTTATTTTCTAGTACGAAATCAGCCGATCCCTTGTGTTCATGTGTGCATTAATTAAAGCCATAGTCTTTGATTAAAACGTTTACTGTTCCATCTTATTTTTGGACAGCAAAATGCTTTATTTTCAATTTTAGAATAAAATATATAAACTAAGCTTCTCCCTATACATCCTTTCATGAAACATCTTACGAAACGGGCATAATGTAACTCACACGTCTCAAAACTTCCCAGAAACAAATTCATATCATTAAGAATAAAATAATCCCTTTAACTTTTCTACCACATTCTCCGCCTTATTCCCCGTTATATGATTAAACTTCTACCAATCATTCAAACTCACTAATTTCAAAAATTTTCCTTATAAAAGCTGGAACCAATTCACGGTGTCATTTCTAGATGATTTGTAGAGGGAAATTTTGAAATTATATGAAGGGTCTACTGTCACAATCGGAAAAACGTCATCTATAGTTCACTTCATTCTTGTGAAGTAGCTGTAATATCGATTATTGTAACTTGTTACTAATCGATTACCATTATCTGGAACACGCCAGTTTATTGGACCTATTATGAAAGTTTCGAAAATTCTTTTCGCTAATTCGTTTTCCTTTTTTTTCTTTGATTCACGGTTACAGTCAAGAAAGAAGCCCTATAATTCACAGGCGCTCTTTTAGATAACAAAGAAAAAGAATGAATGAGCTATTTCCGAAAATCTAATTTCGGTTTAGGATTTCTGTTATTCATATTCAGTTAGAAACAGATGAATTAAAGATCTTGCGCATTCAGTTTCTGAATGGTTTGATAAATTATATTATTTCCACAAAAGCAATTCCATTAACAAAATAAAAGAACATAAAATCATTGTTGAACCCAAAAGCATGTTGTACAGCACGAAAACAACAATCTAACGGCAACAATTTGTCTGGGAAATATCCGTTAACTATTTTATTTCCATAACTCATTTTACCTGATTGAAACTAACTATTCGTCATCTTCTTGCTTACCAAAGGTGCTCTTTTTCAAATAATAACGCAATTGCAGTGAAGTCTGCGACATAGAATTTCAGATTTCCGTTGTATTTTTAGCAACTAAGGGGAGTTGGAATCCTAAGTCCGTTAATCCTAACCCTGATACTTCTATTAGGGTATCACCCTTTCTCAAAATCTGTCATAGATTCACATTTGAAATTTTTTATACAAGTAAATTGCATCGTAACCTCATTATAGTAAAATAATTTTTAAAAAATCAAAAAAATGTTTTTACAAATTTTTTTGTTTAAAAACAAAAAAAATGCTAAATTGGCCACTTCGATGTGCGTTTTCTCAAAAGGTGTCATAGATACATGTTTGAAATGTTTTGTAGAAGTAAAGTACACCTTCTGATTATACTGAAATGAGCGTTTGGTTAATTTTTTTTTAAATTTAAAAAAATACACATAAAATAAATTAACACATAAAATAAATTAAAAAATTACACATAATGAAATTTTACCCTAATTTGACACAAAAAAATTGTAAAAAATAAAGTTTTTAATTTTTTTAAAAAAAGCTCATTTCGGTGTAATGAGAAAGGTGTACTTTACTTATATAAAAAGTTTCAAACATGTATCTGTAACAGATTTTGAGAAAAGGTACATCGAAATGGCCAATTTCACATTTTTTTTGTTTTGACACAAAAAAATTTGTAAAAAAAATTTAATTCTTTTAAAAAATCATTTGAGTATAATGAGAAAGATGTACTTTACTTGTATAAAAAATTTCAAATATGAATCTATAACAGATTGTGAGAAAAGGCACATCGAAGTAACAGGATTAGGGCTAACGGACTTCGGCTTCAAACTTCTCTTAAATATGCGTTCTTTTCCTAATTTTGTAAAACCACTTCTTCAAAATGATGCAGGATGTATTCCATGTTGTGACTGAAGATAAGTTTTAGGCAGTAGGCTGACTCAATGACAAAAAAGTGAAAAAGAGAGAAAAATATATAAGTTTTCCAATCGGGGCATCTGAGATGGGACTTTCTTCAATAGTAAATAAATATAGAACAAGAAGTTTGTCAATAATAAAGTTAGATATCATTGAATTGAAATTTAAATAGTGTTTATAACCCATGTCTCATCACTATACTTCCTAATAAATTGTTGGAGCTATCAGGTGAATATCAATTTACAGGCAATATAGTCAATGCATCCTAACATCGAATTTACTGTGTCAACGAAGTAATTTCGGTTGACTCGACAGTCATATATCAAACGAACCGCGCGAATCATCTAACTGCACGCTGTCTTACATAGTAATGTGAATTCATGTCATTTTCAGAATTTGGAGAAGCTAAAGAAACGTGGTATCACAGTCAACATAAGACAACGTGTCGATAAATGTTGAATGAAACTTGTAGTCAAATTTTTCATGTGACAGTTAGCGTCGTATCTGGCATTATCTTGCTACGACTAGAATGGCGAGTGTCGCATGAGCAAGAATTCATTCAACTTCAAACAATGGACCATCATAGGACCGGAAATAATAACGGACCAACACAGAACGGCAAAATCATAAACGACTAGAATGGCGAGGGTCGCATGAGCAAGAATTCATTCAACTTCAAACAACGGACCATCATAGGACCGGAAATAACAACGGACCAACACAGAACGGCAAAATAATAAACGACTAGAACGGCGAGTGTCGCATGAGCAAGAATTCGTTCAACTTCAAACAACGGACCATCATAGGACAGGAAATAACAATGGACCATCACAGAACGGCAAAATCACAAACGAATTACTTCCTTCCCGTCTAGTCATGTTGAATATCTCAATAAACCGGCCTCCGCGAAAGTTAATTTGGGGTACTGTGGCTGACGCATTATAGCCCCCATTACAAGCGGCACATGCGACGACCCCTCAGTCACAGTTGCTACACGTCATAAGAGATGAGGGGGTAAATGAAACCAACTACATTATTGCACCCACCTAGGAAGCGAGACTCTGCTTACATATCCCTTTAAACCCCAGTCGACATTTTTCCTCTAACTCCTTTAAAACCGGGAGCTATCGGGAGAAGCGACATGAATTGGACCCTTCAAACCTGGATGATCATTTACCACCCAACCCCACTTCCCATAAGGCGTACGGAAATTGGCTGCTGTTTTCAGGGCTAATTGAACCCCTCCTACAGCGCTTCGTCCCTAATCTTGTAATTAATTACCGAAGTTTACATGAAGTAGAAAAAGTCAAACCTAAAATACGCTGAGAGTAAAAAAATAAGATTCATAAATTCATCGATCAGAAGAAAATGAATAATGAAACAAACGAAAGGAATTTTTTAACTCTTTAAACCCGATACGAGCTTTTTCTTCTACCTCCTTTAAAACCGGTAGCTTTTGGGAGGAAGCGACATGAATTGGACTCTCCCAACCTGGTTGGTCAGTTACCTCCCCACCCCCTGCCTTCCCTTAAGGCGCACGGAAATGGGCTGCGGTTTGCAAGGATAATTGGACCAATCACGCTTGTCTTCTAAGCGATCTCAGAACCTCACCTCCCCTCAAAAGAAGCCATCCGCCTCAGACTGGCCTTCTTCGCTGTTAAAGGGAAATGTTTAGACCGCCTCGCTCGGTGTTGGAGGGTTATACTTCAGTTTCTTATTTACATATCTAGGTTGGCCCCCAGTGGGATACAGTTCAATCTGAGACAAGGTGCAGATAAATGTTAGGTGAAGCTCATAATTACATTTATCACGTGAATCATATATCTCGTGATCCTATTAGCATTTCTAGAATTAAATAATTTTAATAACTTCAATTAAAATGAATATTTACACAGACATTGGGTATACGGAGGACAGGCATTTAAAATTAAATGAGTTGTATTTTACATACATTCTAACTATTAATTTAAATGCGCCAAAAATTTCCTCATTCATTTAAAAGAAATGCCATAGAAACGCTTCACATGATTTTTCTTCAAAAGTTCTTCAAATAAAACCTTGACATTTATTTCGCGTCTCCGGAAAAAGAAAGTGATATACAGAAATTCGAAACATAATAATGATAATTCCTGTCAAAACATAGTTTCCTGGAAAACAAAAGTAAAAATACAAAAGCTAATAATACGACGTAAAAAGTACATCCAAACTGAGGGGGGAAAAACCATTCATAAAATAAATAAAAACAGGAATGAAAATGTAGGATCTTTCAATAGGTTCTGACGACTTCTACTTGAAATTCCTCACCAGTAGTTGGTGCGTTTTTTTCCTTTGCTTTCATGTTTATTTTTTAGCGAATCCAAAATACTAATAAAAAAAGGTAAAACGAAATTGAGAGGACGAACTTCGGTCCTGTTCTACGTTGACAGATGCTGCACCCACAATAGAATTTACAAAATAAATAAAAATGGACAAGAAAGCAAAATTCCGAATAAGACAGACACACAATACTTCTTTCTTTTCTTCTTTTTTCTGTATTTTTTGTATTTTCTCTTTCCTCAGATTTCCACCACCCTGCAAAGCTACCAGCTCACTGAGAAATTTCGAAACGATAGAAGGGGAGTTGGCATTTTTAGGGTGGAGAAAAGGGAAGTTCTGGTAGCGAAAGAAAGGGAAAAAATAATAAAACTCACACAGGCGAGTTTATGTCATATCTCTCATGTCGACGAAAGATGTACGTTTCAGACGTCAAGATCGAAAAAATTGGTCTTTTTTGGTGTGTTTTTTTCTAAGTTGTAATCTCTAGATGTTTTCATAAAAGATTCCCCGTGGTTGAGGATGCGAAATTGAAGATCTCTGCCGTACTCAGTTCGAAAAATTGTTCAATATAGTGGCTTTTTATTCGTGTTTTTCTTATTATGGCTGTGTTTTCTTTCGGAATTTCGGCACTAAGATTATTTCCTTTTTTATTTTTTGCAAAGTTCGATTTTTCTGCTCGTTTTTAAATAACATCGAGACAGTAGGGAAAACAGTAGTCATTATCATCGTAACTTAACATCAAAGAGTGCAAGGCAGAAAAGCAATGATATGCTTTATTTTTTGAAATAAGCATGAAGAAAACTGCAATCATTTTTCAGTTCAGCGTTTTTAATATTAAAGTACTCGTTATCATTTTTTTCCTAATTAACACATTTTTTTGTCTATTTCGAAAAATTAAACATAATATAATACAGACATTCACATTCTTTTTTAATTTCTCTTATATTCCATCTAGAAGTCTGATATCCTAAGGGGATTTATTGTCCTGGACACAGGATATTTTTTCGAATTTCTTAAAGCCCGCATTTGCATTTGTTATTGTTTCCTGATGTTGGAAGATGCGAAATTCAACATGTCTGTCGTACTCGGTTGGGAAAAAAATGGCTTTATAATTCGCGTTTTGTTATTCTGACTGTGTTTTCTTATTATGGCTGTGCATTCTTATGGAATTTCTGAACAAAGAAGATTGTTTTTGTTTCTTTCGTTCTTTTATTTTAGTTCTTGAAAAAGTTTGTTTTTCTGCTTGTTTTCAAATAATATTGTGACAATAAGGAAAACTGAAGTCATTATTATCGTAACTTAGAAAAAAGGATTATGATATTTGTGAATAACATAAAAAAATATTATATAATTAATATCCATTCTATTTTTTACTTCGTTCTTATTAAGACTTTTAAGATATAATGACGTTATAATAATAATTTTTACTTTCAAGAAACAAATTAATAATAGACGCGTGGATTTATCAGAAAGTGAAGTAGAAATATAATGGCAACTTCACAATGGTTTCCCTTTGTGAATGTTGCCTGTCAACGGAAAGAAAAGCACGTTTTTGTATTCGATATTGGTGAAATGAAGTAATTTTTGTTGTAAATAAATTGTAAATAACCTTTACAAATAAAAAAAAATGTTTTCCTACTATAGTGTTCTTTAAACATCGATAGTTCAACTTTGGATAGTGCAGTCGATAGTTTTCCCAAACTATCGACTGAACTATAGATAGTATCAATAGTTTCAAAAGTATCGATACTGATGGTAGTTTTCTCCCTGGCGATACTATCGATAGGCGTTTTTCCAGTCGATAGTTTAGAAATTATCCATGCTATCGATAGTTCCAGTCGACAGTTTTGAAACTAACGATAGTATCGATAGTTCCAGTCTATAGTTTTAAAACTATTGACTTAAATGCGCCTATCGATAGTTTTGAGAAAGTCGATACTATCGACTTGACTTCGATAGTATCGATAGTCTATCGATGTTTAAGGAACACTATTCTATTATATAATTCCAGAATAAATGCGTTGCTTGGAGGGAAAGCGTCGTCCTGCTTAATCTAATGATTTCAATACAGTACAGAATAATAAGACAGAGAAAAATGAAATATTTTATTAATTCTAATATGTGTAAAGGAAGTAAAATATTTTTCAGTTAAACATATTTACTTCTTATTTTTAAAAAAATAACAAAAAACAAACATAAAAAAACCTAGCTTAAACTTGCTTCCTACACATACACACACCTTCAAATTTGTTCCATGGTTGAGTAAAATATATTGATGTATTTGTTGTTACTTTTTCCAAATTAATAGATGCTTCTCGCCTATTTCTAAAATTAATTTACGAAGGCTCTTACATAGACATTGCATGTCTCCGATTATTTCTCGTATATTCCTTACAGAACTCTAAAATTCAAAAAGAATTTGAATGTCCTTGTTGTTTTCTTGCATTTAACAATGTTATTTTTTTCTGCAGATAAAAGCAGATTGAAATAATTTCATAATAAACGGATGCGGAAACCTTCTCGGAGCTTCCTGCATTTAAGGAGTGCTCCTGTTACTTTTTTAAAAATGTGTCCATGTCAAAAGGTATTTCCGTTAATAACACTTTTGTATTTCAAATTAATACAATAAAAAATATTTGTTATAACCATTCAACTTTCGTCACAGCTTTCGATAATTTAAATAATAATTTAAAAGAAGACGGCTACCCAAGTAATTTCTTTAACTTTAATAACTTAATTAAAAGAGGATTGAAGAGCTCCTAAATATCTGTTAATTTAATTCAAATTTCTCTATAGATGCAGCACGGTTTGCTAGCTTATAGACTTAAAATCCTTTGTTCTTGATTTGCTTCGATGGCGTTGTTTTTACTGGCATATTCGGCAGAAGGTAATGCTATTTTTATCTTCTTGTTTTCTATTGGATTTGTTAAAAATGACTTTCTGAAGTTTCTTTTAATTAAGAAAGGTTTTCCCCTGAATTATTTCAATTATTGGATAAATGCAGGCCACAGAGAGAATATTATTTGTCTATTAAGTCGTTCCCTCGACAGAAAATTTATCCATTTTAGAATTCCGATGGCTAGTGGCACTTTGAAAAAGTTCGCCATTCGAGTCCTGTTACATTTTTATTTCCATTTTATTTGTTTACTCTTAATGTGTTATAATCTTTATTGCAGTATGATATTTGTTGTTTGATTGTATTTTAATTTGTTAGTTTATTATGGCAATATTGTTAATGCAATCACTGGATGCTGCTGCGGTGCGCACAAGAAAGTTACTTTTTACTTATTCTGGTTCTTCTGAATTTTCTTTTTTGTATATATTAAAGTATCTTTCTTTTGTATTTTATTGGAAGTTGCTGCATTTTTACACCGTTCTGTTTAATGCAAAGTTTAATTTTTAATATGTCTTGTTAAATTATTTCACTTGTGTTTCAAAGTTATAAATGAAATAAGTACTCAGTTTTTATAAAATCACCCAATATTACACAGACAATTAGTAAAGAGGTTAGTGGCCTAATTTATTAAAATTTAAAGTCTTTTTATTCAGATTACGGCATTTGCAATTATTCGGATTTGTCAAGCAAAATTGCGTTTACTAACCTACTTCAATGCTCAAAAATTATCTCAACCCTTTGAGCCTTATCCCGCCTCAAACCGCCCGTTCAACAGAAGCCGGTATCGGGCGCCTGGGTAAATTTTTTAAGGGAAAATGTAGCTCCTTTCTTTGCTGACAATTGATCGGGCAATCATAGGTGTCGACCTCCTAGAATTTCCGTAACGAACGTGACGATTCCATTCTGTTTTTGTGAGCGAAAATTAACTTTAGGTTTTTAGGCAATGGAATTCTCACTCTAGCCGGGTTCAGAGAGTTAACGTAAGTACCAGTAAAATTGATTTATAATTTTAAAAGAGGAGATGTTGAAAGAAAACCCATTCATTTTTCAGTAATATTTAAACGACTTCTTGATGGTAATTCATCTTATTTCAATGAAATGTAATGTTCGAAAAAGTTTGTATTGAAAGAAAATGCTTTCATTTTTATCGTTTACATGAAATTAAATAAATAATTCTTATATCAGTTCCACGTTTTATTTCTATTAATTTATTAAGTTATTATTCTTCAGAAAATGGAAGAAGATATTATGCCACAGCCAATTTGCTGTATAAGATATACTAAAACTAGAAATTTCCCCATTAGAATTATTTAAAGTAAACACAATAGTTCGAACTTTTCTCTAAAAAGAGAAAGCAGACACACCATTGTAGCAATCAAATTAAGAGAATTTATTGTGGATATCCTTATTAGATTTATTCAAATTTTCGAGCTGAAACTTACCAAAAGAATTTCTGTACAAACAATATCATATTTGGAGCAAAATTAATATAAACATCCTTTGAAAGTTTTGACTAGGTTCAGATTTCAGAGATATTATTTGTGATTTAAGTAAGAAGTCCGCTATTAAATATTTAGAATATATTCTTGCAGGCTTACATTATACAAAGTTTGAAACTTATTTCAAGTACAGAAATATTAAAATGCTGAAGTATTACAGAAATTTCTATAATAATGGCATAAACATTTACAGCTAGGTACAAGTAAAAAAATTCCTCATTTAATAACAAATAAAGAATTTTGAATTAAATAACCTTGTATTAAATTCAAACACATTTATTATCATAAAACTATGCTGCATTATAACACATATGCCTAAACTTTTAATATTGTGTCGGAATAATTAACTTACGAAATAAATTTCCCTTTGTTTGAATTAGGAAAAATAGGGTTTGGTTTTTATGATGAAGGAAGTATTCGTTATAACGTAATATTTTTCGAAAAATAATATGATTTCCATGCATTGATGAAATACACAGTTCAACAAATATATATATATATATAATTTGCAGATAATTCTGAAATTTTTCTGCATGATTATTGCTTTCCTGAGATCTAGCCATTAAATGTTTTTCAAATTTACATGGCACAAAACTAACGGAAGATTAAATAAACGTATTGATGTGTTTAACTGTTTTCTTGGATTTGTAAAAAAAACTTTCTTTGCAATCTTCTAACTGGTTTCAGCAATTTTTCTATAAAACATGTATGTGTATGTGTTCCCTTTATTTCGATTTATATTCTCTTTTTTAACCTGTAATAAATTGTATAGCTCTTGAAATATTTGAATTTTAATTCATTTCCCACAATTATTCGCCGAAACTAAAGTTTAGTCAAACGCTTCAAAATGTGTCCATGAATACAGAAAGCATTAAAACTATAGTATCGTATGAAAATTGGGTACTTACGTATTAACGCCATCGAGGCTACAGATTGGCGGTAATGCGCCAATAAAGAGCAATCTTGTTTACAAAAACCGCCAAATTGGCGTTAATACGTAAGTAAAAAAACCGCCAAATTAGCGGCACTTAAAAACCGTCAAATTGGCGTTAATACGTAAGTACAAAAACCGCCAAATTGGCGGCACTTAAAAACCGCCAAATTGGCACCACTTAAAAACCGCCAAATTGGCGTTAATACGTAAGTACAAAAACCGCCATATTGGCGTTAATACGTAAGTACAAAACCGCCAAATTTGGCGGCACTTAAAAACCGCCAAATCTGTAGCCTCGGTGGCGTTAATACGTAAGTACCGAAAATTGTTATTTCAAAATATAAAGTGATAACAGAAGAAATCCATTTTGATGATATTCTTGCTCATTTCAGAATCTGGATGAATAAAAGATGCAGGAATAAAGAATATAATCTAAAAATATCTATATTTTTAAAACACTCATTAAAACTTTTAAATATATTCACAAAATTCATAATTTGGCATTTTTGAAAGTCGTTAGTTTCCTTGACACTCCAATGCCGCTTACAATATGTAAATAATATGCATCACATCTCTAGCCTATTGAACTAACATTTATTCCTTCATTTTGCTTCTTGGTACAGTTTTCCCTCAAACTGTCTTTTATGTTCTACAGTCTATAAGACCAAAATTTCGCATTCCCATGACTTCTGGATTTTTACTCTACAGTTGACTGGCTAGTTATACTTCATTTCTAACGAAAATGGTACACATAAATTTTTGCAAGAAATTCGAGTTCATAAATTTGAAACTATAACCATCGTTGGTAAAGGCTGCTTACGAAACATTGGAGGATATTGAAAGATTTTACTTGTGGGATGAACAAAACATCATCCTTATTGAAATGGTATTTTTCAGTTCCGTCTAACCATTGCAAAATTTACACATGTTATTCCCATGAAGAATTCTTGAGATTCAAAAGATCAAAAATCTGAATTTCTTTTCGTCTTTTATAACCATTTGCCTGTCGTCCCAAAGTACAAAGTGAAACTCACGAATGTATTTCATAAATATATTCATGAAAAGGAATTGAAAGATCACCAATGACTCTTTTCCACAAAACGCGAATTTTGCATTAAAATATAGTTTCATTGCGATTACAGCTTAACGCATCGGCAGAGTTTTTCATTCTTCAGTGAAAAATCATACACACATGGATGCTATTCCTTCTGTAAAATATTTCCATATGCTATCTTCAGAGTATACCAGAGCGAAAACCAAGCAAGTGGAAAATAAAAAGACCGCAGCTAACCTCTTTGGTGCTTTACAAGGAAAACTGCTCCGCCAAGAAGATGCAGCAAAACATTAGAGGGAAAAAGGGAAAAACAAAATATCATCAC
>BGPR01041861.1:0-13476 GCA_013235015.1 Araneus ventricosus | reverse complement strand
AGTTACTTTTCCTCCACTCCTTTGGCTCTACTCATAAGCATTAAACCTATTCATTACGCATGTGGTGATTCTAATCTCATTTCGTCTGGAATTCCTAACCAAGTCCATGAGTCAAGGACTCGTGACAACAGAGAAGTGTGCAATCTTCTGTTGGCCAAAGCGATCTTGCAGCTCCTCCTAACTTTTCTCCAACACTTTTGCTGGAGAACGTTACTTTCCTGAAATATTTTCAGTTGGTTGGTGTTGGAGAGTTCAGTTTAGTATTGGGAGACGTACCGGAGCCAGAATCATACCGGAACCGGTGTTTCATAAACCGGTATATTTTTTTTATACCGGAAAAGAAATTTTTTCCCAATAGGGTTGACCGGACTATCAACTAATATTTTTAAAAATTCATCCAATTTGAGACCAATTATCTCGAAAATTATTAAAGCATGAAGAAAAATCAAAGTACCTATCTCTAGAGATCCAAGATGGCGGCAACATTTGAAACCCATTATCTCCAAGACTATTAAAGCTGGAAGAAAAACAAAAATTTGCATTTGTATAGAATTAAACGCTCTTTAATTTGTTAAATCCATTGTAATTTGAAAACTGAATAGTTTTCGAGATATCTTCGGAAAACTGGGAAAAATGACCATTTCACCCCCTCCCCCCCGAAACCCGACACTCGAAGTTGTGTTACTTTCTACCACTTACTACGGGGAGGGTACGGGACAATTTGGCGCTGGAGAGAACATTTCTTTTTGGATGTTTGGGTTTTGACCTAATTGTAATGTACTAAGGACAACTTTTCTTAATGATACAAAAAGACTCTATTCCTAATAAACATCACTGATGCAGGTTGTAGAGATTTCGAATAAAAAAACCAATGTGAATGTTCTCCCTTCGATTTTCTCGTATACTTACACAATAACGCACGTTTTCTGCTATGCTTCTTAGTTTAGAATTGAGTATGCATTCTGATTATCTTCCCGTCATCGTCTGGGTCGAAACTTTTATGTCAAGTCTACATACCACATTTCATTTTTCTTACTTGTTGTGGTGTTCACCCTTTATAAGATTCACCAAATTCATAGATTTTTTAATGCAAATTTTAAGGTTGGCATAAGGTCTCGCCCAATTTTAAGATGAAACAGAAATCTAGATGTTTCATTTTTTAAAATCTCAAACCATAAGAAAGTTTCTTGCCTTTGTAATTAATGATTAATTAATAAAATTAATTAACAAAAAATTAATGACATCCAATAAGCTAACTGAACTTCTTTTCTTAAATTAATCTGAATCCCAAAGCTATTTTTATACCTTTACTAGAAAAAAATGGCCCTTTAAAGGTTTAAGTTATCGTGTTCACATACGGACGGACGAAGAGAAGCTAGCTGCTGATGAATTTAGTCCAATATCAAGTAGGGATGTATAGTTTTAATGTACAGACTAAATATATAAAATGTATATTTTAATGTATACACTAAAATTCTCTCTTCTAGGTTGTTACCTTTTTGTTCCTCGTTCCTAGGGAAAATTATGATCTCAAAAAATTAGACTTCGAGATTTTGATGAATACCCGCGTTTAGACCCCCCTGGGTCTAAAAAACCATTTTCGAAACTATGTCTGTCTGGCGGTCTGTAAAAAAATAACTCATAGTTGAAGTGAGTCGGAAAAAAGAAATTTTATATGCGGCCTTCACACCAAAAATATAAATTTCTATCTAATTTTGGACGAAATCTGTGTATGGAAAGTCTGTCCGTCAGTCTCCGAAATGAGCTAGAAATCTGAATTTTAGCTCATGGTTTTATAATTAGAACTGCACATCAGTATCAAATTTTGCACCAAATCCGACAGAGTCTGTTTTTCTGCATAGTCACTTGTATGTGAAGACGATAACTCAAAAACGCAGTGACATTAACATAGATAAATGAAATAAAGTATGTGGTATTTATATCATAATTGTAGATCTCTCTCTCATTTTGAATACAATCGGTCAAAGGAAAGGCGTCCAAAATGTATAACCGGTTTTCTTCATCATACTGCGCAAACGCAAACGCCCCATATTGTTTTATAACTCCTCAGTGGCGAATCCGGGGGGGGGGCCCTGGGGCGGCAGCCCCCCAGAAATAAACCAAAATTTTTAATTTTTTTAAATGACTACACCTATTTGATCTTGATCTCTCTTTTAAAATTAAAACGATGTAACATTGCATTCTGGCTTGGCAGGATTGAAAATGTTCCCACTTTTGTAGTCATTCCACTCGTACTTGTAGCGTTAACATGGTGGAAAACATTTTTTGTTAAGTTATTTCATTGTCTTTCTATTAAATTATTGAAAGTATTGTAGTGTCTTTGTGATTCTTATTTTCAGGTAAGTAAAGTTAAAATGTTCTCACTTACATAAGCCATGAGATCACGTCGATACAAATTTTCATGACCTTAGCCCCCCGAACAAAATCCTGGAATCGCCACTGATACTCCCGCTGGTTGAGTTACCATATTCACATACACACGAATACTCTCTGCTTTAAGAAACTGAAACCCTCCGCTCTCTTGCGCGTGTACTATCGGTGTTGATTTCACCAAAGTAGGGGTGACTGAAAAATGGAGGAGGGAATTTTAATTTTTACTTAGCGATATGCAGAAATTTTTCACAAGTTTCGAAATAAAACAAAATAATACGATTAAAAATGAAAATGGATATTAATATCGGAAAAAATAGATAAACGAAAAACACGCCTAAGAGAGAACTCGAGATAAGCACTCTTCTTACTCACTGCATATCACCCCTCTGCGGCGTAAAATCGCCCAGAATTGATAGGCACGGATTTCTGGAATGAAGAGTAGATAGATAGACAGGCAGTCAACCCTTTGACAGATTTGGTCTAGATTTGTCACAGATCTAAAATTCTATTAATAAATTAGTCAAAGGTTTTGTATTCTTAGACAGAATTGAGTTAGACTGAGAGATAGACTTGTTCCAAAAATATGTTTTTCAGTCTCGGGAAGATCTAAAACGTGGATATTCATAAAAGTCTCAATAGATAGATAGGTAGGTAGAGACCCACACCAACCAAACCTACCCTAAAAAGGTGTAAGTCAGAACACAGGCCGGTAGGAAAAGAACAAATCAAATCAACAGCAAATAAAAACAATGTTACAATCATTAATAGTTCAATTAAAACATCTAAAATTTAACTCCCTCAGGAGGAAAATCAGATAACGCGCCAAAATTCATATAAATTCGAACATTAAATTAAAACACAATTCCACACAACACACAATAATATGCAATTATACAATACACAGCACCGAATATCAAAAGTTAAAATAGCCCTATATAGCATAGAAACGCTCCATTCGGATACTTTACCAGACTGAATAGGGGAATTGATTTCATCGTCACTAATGTCTTGCAAAAGAAGGAAAGGATTTAAACAGCAAGCATTCATTTGAATAATTTCAGTAAACTCCTTAGATTAAAAATTAAGTTCGAATATTCTGAAATTTCTGATTATTTTTCTCTTTGCCACTGATTGCCTCCCCTTTAAAATTTGTATAATGCCCATTGCCTTTATATATTTTCTTTCATCCAGTGTCATAACCAAAATAATATTTTCAGCATGGGTAAAAAAGGCATTACATTCGTTTACAGGGTCAATAGATTTCAGTAAGTTTTCAGAAAAGTAATGAGTTGTGTTCATTACTTAAACACGTGCTTTAGGCTCTTTGAACTATTTTCTAGTTTTACTCTGCCATAGACTTCTTCAACAAAAGGTTCTTTTATTTTCATTTAAATAAACCACCAAGTACTTTGTATGCTGTTGTTAACTACCTGGAATGTGATAATTGGGTATGATCAAGCATAACCACAATTTCAATAAATTTTTCCGCTTTTATGGCAGCTGTAATATTTGGAAGATATCATTGATCCTTATTGAGTGCTGCTTCATCAACATAGAGATGAGGTCCGTAATGTCTGCGTTTACCCATAAATTTTAAATTTTGCTGTTAAATACGATAGAATTTTTTTCTGGAAGTTATTATTCTTACTTTGGATTACAATATCCTCCAGCTGAGCTCTTCAAGCAGTTGGGAAATCCAAGAAGTGGAGATACGAAATCATTCGACCTTAAAATACTTCAGGAACTTTACCCTCCATGGGAATCGCCATTTCCTCCACTCAACTGCTCCCACTAATTAAAGAACCTCAAATTACAAAATACGAGATAAAAAGAATACTGGATAAAAAACACCAACAAATAAGGCCCCAAGATTCAATTCAATAGACTGCATCGTACTCAAAGAAGTCAAAAATAGCTCCACTGAAATCATCCACACCTTCTACAATAAATGTTACCAACTACACTGCTTCCCAGAACCACTGAAAAAGGGAATTATCGTCTTTTTCCACAAGGACGGTAAAAAAGCAGATAAGATTAAGACCTACAGAACGGCGACACGTCTTCCAACCATAGGCAAAGTTCTAGAACAGATCCTTCTCCGAAGACTCAATACAGGCTCAAAAAGAATAAACTTACTTCATCACAACCAGTTTAGTTTTCGAGAGGGCAGATCCATTAACGACGCCATCCACCGATTGGTTGAAAAGATACAAGATGCTAAAAACAAGAAATTGCATACAATGGTCATATTCCTGGACATCCAAGGAGCATTTGACCATCTGCAATATAATTCAATTCGCAATAGCCTAGATGAAATCTTCTCCTCTGATACAATTGAAACCCTTCAAGATATACTTAATGATAGGAAGGTTACCATCCAAACAGCCCAAAGCCCAGTCAGATGGTCACAACAGCAGGGATGCGCAAAAAGTTCCTGCACAGGTCCAATGTTCTGGAACCTAGTGGGAAATGAGATCATATCCGAGGAATGGCAGCCGAACGTCCATTTACAAGCCTTTGCTAATGACTTTATCTTCGTCATCAGCGAACCCACGGGAGCAAAGCTAAAAGCTACTGCACAAGCAGTCCTCACGAAATTCCAAAACTAGACTGAAAAAACCAACTCAAGGTATCTACAGAAAAATACATCACCATCCTCATCATCAGATTAGTAAGTGGTCCTCGAGTAAAATGGGAGAATCAAATAATTAAAAGATCTACCTCCCTTAAATATTTAGTAGTAATAATAGACATTAAGCTGAATTGGGCTGATCACATAAGCAACATGAAAACTAAACTAACTCACCTCCACCAAAAAATCACAAGAATAGCTGGAACAAACTGGGGACTTAACAAAGACCTTAGGAGAAGGGTGTATAATACAGTGGCAGAGAGGATGATTCTTCACGGAGCTGCAGCATGGGCCTATCCACTATCATTCAGACAATCCAGGCTATTGAATTCAATTCAGAGGTAGTTCCAGCTTAACATCACAGGGGCATAATCCACTACGCCAACAGCCGCACTCCACGTCATAGAAAGGATCATACCGCCCCACATCAAAGCAGAACAAGAAGTGGCCTATGTCGTCAGAACAGCCATACTACGCAAAACATCTAACTACAACAATAACAACTTCAACTCCACTAACTATGAGGACGGCAACACATCCACCAAATTCCACCCAGAAATTTTTCACCTAGTAGACAAAATCTGTCTAAAAATCCAATTCCTTCCAGTACCCGGTCTCAATATTTACACGGACAGCTCAAAGATGGAAGACAAAACAGGCAGCTCCTTCTGTGTCATGGAAGAAAACACAACAATATACGAATGGATGGCGCAACTTCGTCCTTTCAACACAGTCTTCCAAGCAGAGTTTCTTGCTATACATGAATCTTGTCTTTGTGCAAGCTACTCCAACAAAAGATTAAGGTATGATCAGGCAGCGAGTCGAGGCTCCATTCAATTGAATCAATTGCCACCAAGAACCCTATTGCTCATCAAACACAGGAAATCTTACTGAAATCAACAAACATTAAACTTGGATGGATTAGGGATAACGTCGGATACAGCGGTAATTAAGAGGGGGACGTACTAGCCGAAAAGGCAACACAGGAGGAAATCCGCACATACAATGCCAGCGCCAAGGAACCATATCAGGAAGTCTGCGTCAAAAAGAGTCTATCATCCGTTGGCAAAAAGAATGGGACAATGGAGAAACAGGCAGGAGTGTTCACAACGTTTTCCAAAGTCAAGAGAACTCCTACTGCATGGCAAAGGCCCGAAATAATGTTGATCACTGGCCACGTCCCATTTCCGACATACATTAAACGCTTCAAAATCAAAAACAGCGATTCCTGTGGCTGCGGAAACCTGGAAAACCCTTTACACTATACTACAAGCTGCCTGTTTACAACCTCATACCACCTCACAAAACCGTCAGTTGACCTAGAACCACTTCGGTAGAAAAAAGTTATGAACAACGAAAATTCTAGGGCGAAAGTCAAAAAACTCATCCACTTTATCGCGGAAAGGAAACTATATTTTTCCAAAAGATGGTGACAACAACTAGCCACAGATTCAATTAACCCTAGGTACTCGTCTTCTCTCTTCTCCTAAACATAAGGCACCACCCTCTCAAAGTCAGCAACACAAAGACTTGAAAGAACTAGCAGTTATATTACTAACTATTATATTCTATTATTCTAATTATCCTCTTTTTTGTATCCTTATATATAAAATGTAATTTGTTTTGCTCTGGGTTTTTCAATCAAGTTACACGCATACCTGCGCAACCGACAGGGAGCCGTCATGGCTTCGAATTCGAGGGTATGCTGTGGTGTTAAGTCAGTGGCGGCTCGACAGCTCAGAAACGAGTTGTGCTGCAAACGTTCTATAGATCTAAGTTGTAGGAAATTTTGTGCTGATTATTTCGGCATATAACGACGATATACTAAAAATTGATAGTTTTTTAATTATAAGAAAAAAGCGAAAAAAGATTTCATATCTTTTGGCATAACAAAAATTCGAACAAAAAGGTTTGGTGGCAAACCTCTGATTCGTAATCAGTACCCCAAAATACACAAAGGAGCAAAAAATTACAACTCCTGCAGAATTTGATTTAAAGAACTACTTAATGACTAAACTTCTGAGAGAAACAGAAAAAAAGCCAAATTCGGAAAGCAAAGGCGGATGTCGGGTCAAACGAGAGCTGTGAAAAAAGCAGCTCAAGGGCATCTTATTTCAAATGGAGCAAGGGTTGCTTTTTCTTCCGGCTGAATGCTACGTGTTGCTCAGTGCTCAAATTTTAATCCCTTAGGAGGGACGAAACTCTATGCAACTCTGTTCTGTCCCTCTCTTAATTTTTGATCGATTTTTCGTCTTCTTTTTACGTTGTTTATTACTTTTTTGTGATTTTCGTTGATCATTGAACTATAAAGTGGAAAAGTACGCCAATTAGAATAAAAACGAAAATACAAACTTTTAAAATAATTTCATGGGGGATTGCAGCTTTGCAGCCTTACTGGACGACTCACCACTGATTACACTCCAAAAATTAACATCACATAAGTATGCATTCTGAAAGTTTGCAAAGTCAGAATCTTCTGAAAAGGTTGAACAAGACAATATTTCTGCTTTGTTGTATTTTTATGAAAGTTTTAACCTAATTTTCGTAAAATAGGTATTAAGATTTATAATAATTCACCAATATTACTACGCAACTTACGTAGGTACTGTAACAGTACCTGCAAGATTTAATTATAAAACTCCATTTGGAGTTCAAATCTCATTGGCTAATTGCTCAACTGTTGGGAAAGGCTTTGCAACAGTTCAAAATTTATATAAAATTTTCAAGCTGAGGATATATAAATATAAATTTGACCTGTTCTTAAGAAAAATAAGATTGCGAGCCAGTGACAGTTCTTAAGTCAAGCTGAAAGCATAATTTGAAACGATAACAGAGTGACCGCTCTGATTGACGAATCAATGATTGTAGGAAGGATAAGAGGAATAAAATAAAATGATGTAGGTTAAAATTTTAGGAAGTCATACTGATGCAATTCATCGTCTTTAACGAAAGGTGGGTTACTAATGATGGAAATAAGAAAAAAAAACCCGCTTGTAAGGAAAGTTAATAGCAGGATTTAATCGTTAATTATAAAACTTGAATTTGCAAAACAGCATGAAACAGCATGACTGACAATTTTGAAATTATGTAAATTTTTGTAAATATATTAGAAACATACAAGAAAAAAAGGAAGGCAGAAAGTTAATAAAATGAAAAATATCATGGCAATAAAAGAGGAGAAGCCCCCTATGATATTAATTAGTGCTTTTTTAAGCTAAACGTCATACGAAAAAACCATAAAAAATTGTCGTCATCCCCCCCAAAAAAAGTATCAACGGTGAAAAAGGAAAAATTCTGTATTAAAAGATATATACAAAAAAGTCGATTTCAAAAAATAGCAAGCCAAAAATCCGAATTCTCAAAACCTAGATTAAAAAACAAAAAGAAACACAGAAATATTCACAAAAACATAAAAAAAATGTTTACCACCGCCGGAATCCGCAAAAACAGTTCTGAAGGTGCACGAGGTAAAGAAAAAGGCTTACCACCGCTGGAAGATTTCACGAGGTAAAGAGTTGGAGAAAGGCGAAAGTTGCAGTCAAAATTGCTGTCAAATCGGTTTATATATATATATATATATATATATATATATATATATATATATATATACACACGAGGCATGTCCGGAAAGTAAGTACCGTTTTGGAAAAACTCGCATAAAAAATGTTTTTCCAAAACAAAATTTATTTTTACATGAAAGAGCATTTAGGAAACTATTTTTTTACATAGTTATCAAAATTGTTCAGACATTTGTCGTAGCGGAAAACCAACTTGTGTATACCATCTTCAAAGGAAGATGCTGCCATTGAAGACAGCCACTGCTGAACACCGTTTGTTGCGTCGTAATCGCTGTCAAAGCGCCTCCCTTAAAAATCGCGCTTCAATTTCAGAAACAAGTTGTAGTTTGAAGGTGCGAGGTCGGGGCTGTACGGTAGGTGATCGAACTGCTCTCATCCGAATAGTTGAATAGGGGTTTGAGTGACACCAGCAGAATGGGGGACGTGCGTTGTCGTGAAGCAACACAATGCCTTGACTGAGCATTAGGGTGGATCGAAAAGTATAGGAAAAAAAAACTTTTTTTGAAATTATTTTTGGCAGGGGGCAGGAAAGTTGCGTCTTAAATATATTAGTTTATATTATTTTTTTTATTGAAATTCATTTATAACTTCCGGTGCCCCAAGCGCCTCAAAAATAGTTAAAAATTGAATTTTTTATGAAAGTTTACAATTTGTTTTGGTTTTTTTTGAAATTATTTTTGGCATGGGGTGAGAAAGTTGTATCTTAGGTATATTAGTTTTTATATATTTTTTTATTGAAATCCATTCATATCTTCTAGTGCCCCAAGTGCCCTAAAATAGTTAAAAATGACATTTTTTTGGAAATTTATAAATATATATTTTCAAAATTTTCTTTAGCGCCGGGTAAGAAAGTTTTGGTTTGGGTATATTAGTTTGCATTTTTTTTATTATTATTAAAATTCATTCTTATCTTCTGGTGGCCCGAAAGCCCGCCAAAAAGTTAAAAATTGACAGTTTTACAAATATCTATTAAAAATTGCGAATTAATGAAAAATGTTTGAAAAATTTGCAGATTATTCAAGTATTAAAGTATAAACTAATAAATAATTATAATTTTATAATAATACATCAAGTATAAATTTAATAGTCAAAGAAATAAATCACAAACTTATAAAAAGTGAACTTATATCATAGATTTTTTTAATTCTATTAGTTTGAAAATTTACATATTTCTAAAAGATGTAGTGCTTTTTGGTATTATAATGCTTGATAAGACTTCTTAATTGTATCCTTTTCAATATGAAGCCGTGGCTCTTCTCTTATCCATATACACTTTCCGACGCTTCAGGCACTAAGCGAAGATATCTTTCTATAGCTTGGGTATGGCTTGGATATTTTGACCATTCCTCCGTCTAACTTTTAGCATAGCCTCAATTTCTTTAAATGGCACATTCATCAAAAGAGGTGGTTCAAAAGGTCCAACTCGTTGCCAGTTAATAAGTTCAAAATAACCTTTTGCTTTAAAGTCTATTTTTGGTAAATGAAAAATTCTTATTCTGATGATCCTCTGTTTTCATTTCTAGCACAAATTAGTTTTCGTAGTGCTAAAGACCTTATATATATTCTCTCTGTTATCTGTGAGAATTGACAATAGCAGATTTTCAGTATGACAAAAGAAGTTATTTCGTTTAATAAAAGTGTGTACTATATTTCTTAAATTGGGTTCCAAATATCTAGAAAATGACATAAGTCTCCAAATATGCAGCGCTCCTTCTGTTATGGAGGCCTTTGTATTGACATGGAACATTCATCAAATATACAGGTTGCATATACCTTCATAATATCTGTTGCAAGAATAATAAGATTATCAGATGGCTTTTCTGTGACCATATAGAACTTTAAAATTCTACTTGCAATTGTTAGCCACCTTGAGTGAGCAACTGCACCAAGCTTTCTTAATGCCAGGTCAGAATAACATTCACCACGTGATGTCGCTAGGCAAATATCATATAGATATTGCTGAGAATCATTCTATCTATATTATCTGGCATATTCTCCACACTTATTGAAGAAAAGGGAGCTACAGGTTTTAATTGTTTTTCCAATTGGCCGACAAAATTCTTTAGGACCAGTTGTGTCATCATCCAAAGAATTTAGTAGATGACGGAGAGGTAACTCATTTGTATGAAGCTAACGAATTCACCATTGTAATGGTCTATTGACGCCAGTTTCATCAAGCGAATAATACCTCCCTTGTGCCCAGTATTAACATTTGTTCCATCGCATCCAATTACTGTAAGCCCATTTACTTTTTATTATTTGATATAAAAAAATTGAGTATTGCTTCTTTTTTTTGCTTTAGTTCCTCCTGCTGCAGCACTAACATGTCCGATATACACAAAGTTAGGTTCGTTCACAAGAGTATAATGCTCCTCCTTTGTGGTCTTTGGGTAGTACTTTGTGTCCTTCTTAACAGCACTTTTGTGTTGTCTTTTCTCGTATCGAAATATAATCCGGTCAAAAGAGACCAAGACACTGTCAACTTAGTAAACTCTGCAATTGCATTTTAAAGCTTTTTACGCTGCCTAAGAATTTGATTGCGATCTGCCACATGCGAAGTCTCTCCTTCGTTTACAATTCCAATGTCTTGTAAAATAGTACTGGCAAATGAAGCAGCTGCTCTATCTGAAATTCCGTCTCGATCACATTCCCTTGCTAAGGTAGTAAAATCTAAAAGATTTTATGATTGATATTCCAAGGTAATTACATCCGCATCTGTATACAAGGACGAAGACATAGTGTTGAGCATGAGCAGCATCAGCATCAGTTTTAACCGCTTTACATTTTATTCTTTTATCTTCCATCCGTTTCCTTTTTTCCTTTTCTCTTTTTACAGTCGCAATTACGTCCACTTCTCCAATAAACATTTTCCTTTCTAATCTTTGATCTTTTATAAACAATCGCTCGGCAAGTGGAATTTTCATGTCTTTTTGGCATTTATATGTATTGAAATCTGTACACTTACAAAATGTGATATCGAACAGACACGATATTTTTTCATTACGATAATTTTCCAATTTTTGTTGGTATTTTTATCATTCCTTCACCCTATCCTCTTCGTTTCTCCCTGTAAAATCGTTTCTTTAACAAATTTTTAATTTTTAATTCGAAATTTGCATAAAAATCGCTTTTTTGCGAATATTTAAACGTCTTGGGGCACCGGAAGATATTAAACAAAGTTGAAAATTTTTTGCATGTATGCTAGTACACTTAAAGGACAAATTTTGCACACTATGCCGATTATTTTATCCACACTTGGAATTTTCGATCCACCCTACTGAGCATTCCTCGCCTTTTGTTTTGAATTGCACGCCGCAGTTTTCGCAATATATCACAGTATCATACAGCATTGATTGTTTCACCTCTGGGAAGGCACTCAACAAACAGAATGTCCTGTCTGTCCCAGAACACAGTGCAGAGACACATGTGCACATGTGCGGACCTGCGACACTAGCGCTCCGGTGGCGGTAAACGAAACGGTACTTACTTTCCGGACACGCCTCATATATAAATATATATATATATATATATAATCATATTTTAACAAATCTTTTTTAACGCCGCAAAATTATTTTTAATTAAATACGAATTACTTCTACTTCAATCTTAGATAAAAAAAATCATTTTGACTTTGACTTAACGAGTCACGTGAAACTTCACTGTTAACCAACTCCGGTTTTCAGGGTAAACAGGAAAGGTTTTAAGCTCGCCTCGTTTTAATAGCGTTCTTTTTCAGGATGTTACTCCCTCCTGGCAGGAAGTGCAGCTTTGTGAGGAAAGTTTTCACTCCTCGCCATGGCTTGGACTTAAGTAATGTTTCAAATTTTATCTACAACTGAATACATTAATTTAATCATGTTTACATTTAAATAAACTGTTCTTCGTTCCTACATTAAGAAGAACTTTTTAAGTTTGCAGGAGACAACTGTGTGATAAAAAATATGTTTACCATTAGAAAAAACTTGATTTATTTTTGTAAAATATATTCACAAATCTGATTAAATTAAGAACCTTTGATATAAAACTTTCGAAAGTTCCACTGGGACTGTCAGCAAAATTAGACATGTTTGTTACTTTATAATTGTTCCATATTCGCTATAATAAAATTAAACAGAGGCAACTGCTGTCTTCTCACTTAAAAGTCGTAATGGCATCAAATTTTGATTTTTTCACATTTCACTTTTCTACTTATAATGTTTTGGAAATATACACTAATATTTAATAATATTTAAAATATCAAAATAAAAATAAATAAATAGAACGCAGTAAGTTTGATTTCGTCCAGAGAAATCGCATTAAGCATATTTTTCATCACCTGCTAGTAAAGAGTGAAATCAATTTTTAATTTCGGTTTCGGAATTTTATTGATTTGTTGAACAGTCAAGACCGACTCAACTTTTTGACTACAATTCTGAAAATTGCTGATGGAATTTATAAAAATTGACACAAACCTGTTCAAACTTGCCCTTTCTCGAACAAAATTTAAAAGTCATATTAAATGAAATAATTCTAAGATTATGCTTTAAAATGTTTGGGAATTCCAGAATCGTGCAATTATTTTAGCTTATCGTCACCAACGCATTGAAACCACTGCCGTTGAGCTTTCTATTTCTATATTTTAATCTCGATAAATAAGAGCTATTTCCATACATTTATGGTTCCATTCGGAATCTGATCAAATTGTGAGAAGCGGAGGTAAAAGGAATTATTTATTTTGTTTCATAATCGCAGGAAGAAAGGCGGGAAAGATATATTGAAACGAGAAATAAAAGTCCAGTAATCTTGGGGTCAATAACTCTTTAGAAATGATGCTTATAGGGAAGATCTTAATAATTTCCATGGATACATTTAATATGTGGCAGGCAGCTGAAG